>MCJB01015629.1:17556-87862 GCA_002018475.1 Nicotiana obtusifolia | reverse complement strand
GATTATTTGAATGTACTGAAAATTTTGTGAATTCCAGTGAGTTTGATAATCGATTAATTTGTTGGGATAATCGATTATTTGACTTAAGTAATCGATTATTTGATGATTATAATCGATTCTTTAAGTCTCTGGAATTTGTAAACCTTCCAATAAAGGTAATAATCGATTAGAAGTGTATGGTAATCGATTATTGATCATTCTAACTTGAGAAAGAAGAAAAAAATTGTTTGTTTGAGTTTAAAACTCAATTTATCTCGTTCCCCCTGCCTTAAAGACTCATCAAAATAATGGGGAAACCTGCAAACAAAATGAAAACGTCTCCGACGCTCAAGTTAGTAATGTTCAAATATAATATAAATAATTATGCGCATAATTAGATCAATGTTGAGTCAAGAATTCCAAGCTCACTTCGAATTCTAAAGAATGACTCTTTCTCTAAAGGTTTCATAAATATGTCTGCTAATTGATTTTGAGTTTCAACAAACTCAATCTCGACATCTCCTTTGAGAACATGATCTCTTATAAAATGGTGCCTGATTTCAATGTGCTTAGTTCTCGAATGAAGAACGGAATTCTTCGTGAGACAAATGGCACTAGTATTGTCACATTTAATTGGAATGTGATCAAGACGTAGGCCGTAATCCACAAGTTGTTGTTTCATCCAAAAGATTTGCGCACAACAACTTCCAGCGGTGACGTATTCCGCCTCAGTGGTGGATAAAGCAACACTGACTTGTTTCTTGCTAAACCAAGAAACCAACGAGCTACCAAGCAAGTGGCAAGTGCCACTGGTGCTTTTCCTATCCAATTTGCAGCCTGCAAAGTCGGAGCCGGAATAGCCAATAAGTTGGCAGGATGAACCCTTGGGATACTATAGTCCCACGTTCATTATGCCGATAAGGTATTTCATTATCCGTTTGACTGCAGTTAAGTGTGAATCTTTCGGACAAGATTGATACCGTGCGCATAAACATACACTAAACATTATGTCGGGGCGACTTGCAGTAAGATAAAGTAGAGATCCAATCATACCTCGGTATTTCTTGATATCTACTTCTTTACCTTTCTCGTCTTTGTCTAGTGTTCCTGAAGTGCTCATGGGAGTAGGCATTGCTTTGGCGTTGATCATCTCAAATCGCTTAAGCAACTCTTTGCAATACTTCGATTGGCATATGAAAGTTCCCTCTTTCATTTGCTTCACTTGCAATCCCAAGAAGAAATTGAGCTCGCCCATTAGGGACATCTCGAATTCTTCTATCATGAGTTTAGAAAACTCCTTGCACAAAGAATCGTTAGTAGCACCGAAAATAATGTCGTCTACGTATATTTGTACTAACAGAATGTTATCATTTTTATTTTTAATGAATAGAGTAGTATCGACCTTACCTCTTTGGAAATCATTTTCCAAAAGAAATTTACTCAATCTCTCGTACCAAGCTCGGGGAGCTTGTTTAAGACCGTAGAGAGCTTTCTTGAGTTTAAATACATGGTTTGGAAACTCAAAGTTCTCAAAACCAGGAGGTTGGTCGACATAAACTTCCTCTTGGATAACACCGTTAAGGAAAGCACTCTTAACATCCATTTGGTACAATTTAAAATTCATAGAAGAAGCAAAAGCAAGAAGTAAACGAATAGCTTCTAGTCGTGCGACAGGTGCATACGTTTCTTCATAGTCTATACNCCCCCCCCTCTAGCGTTGTGCATATATTCTAACACAGACTACCCACAACAGTCCGATACTCAGTCGGGTTATCCAGGGTTGTGCCATCTAGGAGAGACAACGGTTGATCAGTGGCTAGCGGAGTAAGTACCGGCTTGGAATCAGCCATATGAGTTCGATGTAGAAGATCAAGGATGTACTTCCGCTGAGATAGTAGGAGACCATCACGGTGCAGTAGAACCTCAACTCCAAGAAAATAGGACAGAGTACCAAGGTCCTTGATAGAGAAACGACGTGCCAACTCAGCTAGAAAACGATCAACTGTACTCGGATCAGACCCAGTAACCACTATATCATCAACATAAACCAGCACAAACACAGAGACACCAGCCCGGTCGAAGAGAAACAACGAGGTATCAGCCCTGGAATTCCGAAATCCCTGTGCCAACAAAACTGTCTCAACTCTGAATACCAAGCCCTGGGAGCCTGCTTAAGGCCATAGATAGCCTTATGCAGCTTACACACATAGTGCGGATGAGCAGTGTCAATAAATCCCTGAGGCTGTTTCTCTTCGACCTCATAAAAAGAGGCGGTGGATGGGGGAGACTGAACCGGAGAGGTAACAGTCTGAGAAACAACAGGAGGAAGAACATAGTGCGAGGGGCACCATGTGTCAGCAGTAGAGGGCGTAGGTCATGGTGCAGTGGACATGAGAGAGGATTAAGGGAAGACCGACTCATCAAACTGTACATGATGGGAGACATAAAGTCTAGAGGTAGTGGGGTCAAGGCAAAGATAGGCACTCTGGGTTTTTGAATAGCCCAAAAAGACACAAGGGATAGAGCATGGATCCAGCTTGTGAGCGGAGTAGGGACGAAGCCAGGGATAGCATAAACACCCGAAAACACGGAGCCTAGAGTAGTTAGGCGACTGGTGGAAAAGACAGGTGAACGGAGAAGACATATGTAGAGTAGGAGTTGGAATTCTTTATATTTTATGTTATGTACTTTGAGTAGAGTTCTTTATATTTTATGTTATGTACTTTGAGTAGAGTTCTTTATATTTTATGTTATCTCCCCTTTGTAATTATTATATAAACACATTTACTCTAAGTACATAACATAAAATTTAAAGAACTCTACTCTAAGTAGACATCTAGTCTATACTACGTTTGTGAAATTACATTAATATCACGAAGAGAGAATCTGATCTTACTGTAGAAATATCGCATTGACAAATTCGTTTCTCAATTATACTAATTTTTTTTAACCGTACAACATAATTTTTAAGAAATTAATGACATATTCCTGATATTGTTGTTCTATATCAATCAATAATGCTTGTAGGCTGTAGCTCAAAGTCTAAAAGCTCATAACTCCAACTTAAAAAGAAAAACTCATGGCTCAACTTTGGAAAACAAATATATGGGGTCATATTTATAAAGATTCATTTTTCAATTTCAGAAAACTTGGCTCATTCTGATACACAACTATTATCTCATGCTCAAATTCATTAGCCTCCTAATTCACGTGCCAAAATACTTCAAAGAAGATCCGATTTTACTGCTCTACATAAATTATCGTTATAGCATGAAATATCTGTTATGCTCCAGTTGAAATTTATCTTTTAATTTTAAAGATTTGTAATAGCATGAAATATCTTTGTATCAACCACCAAAAGTATCACAAGGGTCAGTTGACAAGGGAAGGAATTTCAGAAACAAACGGCTTTCGGAAGCTGGAGAACAAGACAATTATGGAACTGGTTAAAACACAAGCACCGCTCTCAATACTTTCAGCGGTGAAAGCTGGTAGGTACAGATTTTGTAAAGTTTACCGGTCAATACTAATTCAATCTCCATATGGTTAGAAAGCCATAATTTCACCGGTCAAAACAAATTGTCACACTTCGTCCTTGATGTCAAATACTATTAAATATACAATTGAAGGTTTTAAATTTACAAGAAATTGACAGTGATAATGCCTACAAAAGGAAACAAACCTCTGCGAGCCTGAAACTGGAACAACTATATGAAACTAGAGAAGATCTTACAGACATTTCTGTCAGTTAACCAAACGAACAATACAACAGCAAGCAATGAATTGGAACAAATACACAGCAACAGTGCTATGCTAGAGACAGAGGGAGTTGCTTGATTTCACATCTTAGCCATCTTCGTCATTTGAATCCGCTAGATGATTAAAGAAAGCATCAAGGTACCAAGGGCAATGATCGTTCAGAGAAACCCTGTTAGCATTAGCCCGCCATTTTTTATCTTCCATCATCTCAGGGGATAGCCCCCATTCTAGCATCTCTTCATCACTATGATGGACTGCCAAGCTATATTCACCACCAGCCCCTAATTCCATAACTCGAAACTCACAATTCCCAAGATTGTTTAGGTACTCGAATTGCTCAACTGTCCACTTAAACCACTTCATTAGAAAGACTCGACTAGCCAAACCACGGGATATAATTATAAGATTCAAATCATCATTAGGTTCGTGATGGTGCCTCTTCATATCAACATCCCTCCATATAAATTCAAAGAAATCTGCATTACAGAAGTTTTGACATGAAACTCAATATCAAATTAAAAGTTCATAGATTTAAAACTTCACGCTTCTAGATTGCTGCTGAATATGCAAACATCTTCCTCACTCAGAGCACTGAACCACCAGTGCACTATAACTGAGAAATTTTTTGTAGACACATGTAAGCATATGGAGTAATAGTTACTGTAGTATTGCGTATAAGTTAATTATTTGAAGCACATCACTTTATTATCCATTCAAGGCGGTAACAATCTGAAAACAGCAAGTCGATTACACTTTATGAAGACATAATGGAAATTACAGTACTATTTAACACAAAGACTGAATAAAACATCTCTTCAATATAATCTTTTGAAAGGCATTAGAGACTCATAGCACACAGCAGTTTGATAGACTAATCTTATTTTAGCATGACAACTATTCATTAGCACAACAGTTTTTATCCCAGCCAATAGAGGAAGGACCAAAGCTTATTCAGCTTTATATCCAGAAGGACGGTATAAATCTTTTCTGCAACAATATTTCTTTTAAACCATAAATTCGTATTCTGGTTACTTTAGCCATTTCATCAACGTTTTATTTGAAGATTGTGTCTTGGTTTCAATCAGATATGTCTTTGTGTAAGTTTGTTTTTTCATGAATGAGTCAAACTTCTTGTACCACTGCCTTGGTGCCTGCTTCAACCCATAAAGACTCTTATTCAGTTTGCACACCATGTGTTTCCTTTCAGCTACTTCAAATCCTTCTGGCTGCTCCATATAGATCTCATCTTCCAAATTTTCGTGAAGAAATGCAGTTTTCACGTCCAACTGCTCCACTTAAAGATCTGGGCTAGCTGTTAAGTTTAAGATTGTTCGAATAGAAGTCATTTTGACAAAAGGTAAGAAAATTTCGTCAAAATCAATACCTTTCTTCTACTCGAAGTCTTTTTACCACCAATCGAGCTTTGTATTTGACCAGCTTGTCATTTCCATCTTTCTTGAGTTTAAAGACTCATTTGCATTTGAGTGGTCTTTTACCCTTTGGAAGTTCAACCAGCTTATACGTGCCATTTTTCTGTAGAGATTTCATCTCTTCTTACATGACTTTCATCCGCTGGTTCTTTTCTGGATGGGACAACACCTCCTTAAGACTTTTTCGCTCCCCTTCATCACTAACGAGGACGTACTCTGTGGAAGGGTACCTACATGACTCTACCCTTGGCCTCTCTGATCTCTTCATAGGTTGAGGTTGTCCTTCTTCCTGATTGGGGTGCTCCACTTGCTCGACACCATCAATAAGTTGCTCCTCCTACTAAATAACCTCATCATGTTGCTCCCCCTGCTTGGCAACTTCGTCGATCCTATTTCTGCACTTGTGGGATTGTTAGAAGTAGAAGGAAATAGTAACAAGGTTAGGAATTATACCATTCTTGGCCTTCTTTAGCATGTCATCAGCAGTTCCAACTTCACTTTCTCGGAAGACTACATCTCTGCTTCTGATGACCTTCTTCTTTACAGGATACCACAATCTGTATCCGAGCTCTTCATCTCCATATCCTATGAATATGCAGGGAACAAATTTATCATCCAGCTTTGTTCTTACTCCTTTGGTACATGTGCAAAAGCTCCAACCGAACACCTTCAGATGCGAGTAGGACACCTCCTTGTTGGTCCAAACACTCTCTGGGATGTCAAAGGCCAACGGAACTGATGGACTCCTATTGATTAGATAACAGGCTATCTGAACTGCTTCACCCTAGAATGATTTAGGCAGTTTAGCCATTTTGAGCATGCTTCTCACCTTCTCCACAATGGTGTGGTTCATCCTTTCGGCTACGATATTGTGTTGTGGGGTTCCAGGAACTGTCTTTTCATGTCTGATCTCATGGCTCGAATAGTACTCTTCAAATTCCCTTGAAGTGTACTCACCTCCATTGTCACCTCAGATACGCTTAAGCATTTGGCCTGTCTCCCTTCCACCAAAGCATGAAACTTCTAGAAAACTTGAAAAGCTTGATCTTTGGTTTTCAAAATATAAACCCATGATTTTCGTGAAGCATCACCAATCAAAGTAACAAAATAATTGTTACCACCCATCGATTTAATATCCATGGGACCACAAACATCAAAATATACTAAATCAAATATATTTAATTTTTTTTGAGACGATGTCTGAAATGAGACTCTATGTTGCTTACCAAATAAATAGTAGTCACAAAGTTTTACCGTTGTACCTTTGGCATAAGAAATGAGTGATTTCTTGGCAAGAATTTTCAATCCCTTCTCGCTCATATGACCCATCCTTTTGTGCCACAAATCTGCAGAAATCTCATCTTGTGCCACGTTCAATTCACCTAGGCATATTTCTGCATTTGTCCTGACAACGTGCCACGAGCAACTCCCTTTACAATCACCAATGATCCCTTGGTGAGTCTCCACTTTTGATTTGCAAAATAGTTCTCGTATCCATCTTGGTCTTATGCAATTCCCGAGATCAAGTTCATCCGCAAATCAGGTATATGTCGCACGTCTTTTAGAACCAATGTGCATCCGACATTTGTCTTGATACAAATGTCACCAATCCCCGCAATCTTTGAGTAACTTGTGTTACCCATTCTCACAGTACCGAAATCACCTTCTACATTTCTGCAAAAAAGATCTTTTACCGGTGTGGTATGGTAAGATGCTGCTGTATCAACCACCCATTCCGACTCTGGACCTGATAAGTGCATGCATTCCACTTCCTCTTTTATAAAGAGGACAACATTATCATTGTTTTGCACCATGGCGGCTGTGTTGTCGTCATTCTTCTGGCCACTAGTTTCACCTTTGCCCTTCCTTGGATTTGGGCAATCTCTTTTGAAATGACCTGGTTGATTACAATTGTAGCAATTTTTGGCTCTTGATTTGGATCGGGTCTTAGGCTTCCCACGAGCTCCGGATCTACCATAGTTGCTCGAACTCCTTCGCTAACTCTTGCCTCTACCTTCTGTGATGAGAGCATGTCCTTGATTTTCAGGCTTTTTTCTCATCTTGTCATTGAGTAGAATAGCCGATGTGACATCTTTCAACTCAATGGTAGTCTTACCGTGCATGATGGTTGTTGCCAGATTACTGTACGAAGATGGCAACGAGTTTAACAACAAGATGGCTTTATCTTCTTCCTCAATTTTCACTCCGAGATTGGCGAGTTGTGTGATTAATCCGTTAAACATATTTAAATGTGATAAAAAATTCATACCTTCACCCATGTGTAGGCGTATAATTGCTTCTTCAAGTACAATTTATTGGTCAATGTTTTGGACATTATAGGCTTTCCAACCTTGTCCAAATGCCACGTGCGGTGTCTTCATCAATGATGTTATTACCACATCATCTAATAAATGCACCCTGATTGCACTAGCAGCTCTTTCATCCAAGTAAGCACAATCCTCAACTTTCATAATATCAGGCTTTTGGCCATCAGCATCTCGTACCTTGTGTAATCCTTGTTGGATGAGCGAATCCCTCATCCTTCTTTGCCATTTTGAGAAACCGCTATCTCAATTGAATTTTGCTACCTCGTACTTTACTCCAGACATTTTTGTTTTTCACCAAGTATAGTACTACCGACAGTGAATAGTATTTCTGTAAACTGTGAACGAGCAGAACCTGTGCTCTGATATCAGTTGTTGGAAATAAAACCCTATAGAAATAATATTCACAGTAATAAAAGCCGAACAATAACGTAGCACCGAGATACGGTAATTAACAAGAATAAAAGAGTGACAACGATACCAAGTTTTTTACGTGGAAAACCCTTTTGAATAAGGGAAAAAACCACGGCGCCGAGACGAGCAACTGATATCACTATAGCAAGGAATTTTATACTTTGTAGATCCGAGTAAAATACTTCAAAGACCACTATAACACTCAAAAGAAATAACCCTCTTTTGATATTCACACCTCACTATAATATCGATCACTCTCTATTTTTCTCACAGACTATTTTCTTATACCTTGTCTGTGAAATCTCACTCTTTCTTTCTCTCTTTGTTGGTGTGTAGAAATGAGCTCTCCTTTTATAACCGAGGCCTTACTCTATAAAGCCTTACTATATTTGACAATTTGCACACATTTTTCTTTCTTTATCTTCAATGTTGACAATTCAACAAAGTTGGCTACCAAACCAAAGAAATTCAACAAAATTGACTACCAAACCAATGAAATTTTCCAGGCACATGCCTATTACTTTGGTTTTTGAATGAGATGGACCCGTCAAAAAGTCCAGGAAATTACTCCAGAGATTGTATCTTCCAAAGTTCAGCACTTTCAAACTACGGCTGCTTTGTTCAGCTAAACATGCTGGTATTTTGCCACTCAATTTGTTGCTGGACAAATCAAGTACTTCAAGATTGGTGGCGGTACAGATTGAAGAAGGGATAGTTCCACTGATTGTGTTGTTTGCAATTGAGAGGAACGCGCACTTGCGAGGTGATTGCCAATATCAGGTGGTATATTAGTAGTAAATTTATTGCTGGAGAAGTCCACATATAAAGCTGCAC
The DNA here is from genome assembly GCA_002018475.1 of Nicotiana obtusifolia. Taxonomy (NCBI): domain Eukaryota; kingdom Viridiplantae; phylum Streptophyta; class Magnoliopsida; order Solanales; family Solanaceae; genus Nicotiana; species Nicotiana obtusifolia. The sequence goes on along the minus strand of MCJB01015629.1, from coordinate 79,122 downwards.
GTGGTGGTAATGGAATTTCCCCCTTAAGCAGATTCAAATGCAGATCAAGGGAATCTATATTGCGAAATCTGTAAGGCTCCTGCAAGTGTGTGAATTGATTACGAGATCGATTCAGATCAGTGAGACCTCCGTCCCATATCCAGTTTGGAATCCCGAGATTATAGTGTTATTATCCTTATGAGGAATATTCATTCTTGTTTCCTCGTTTAATTATTTCAGAATTAATTATGCTACCTCATAGGGATAATAACATTATAATCTCGGAATAACTGATCCCAAAATTAATTATATCGTAATTTTATTCCAATCAAACGTAAGATAAATTTTTTCAAATTTAATTTCGAGATTAACTATCACTTTATCCCTCGTACTCTACGAGTTAGAGTTAGAATAACATGTGTTAAAATCGATACCGACATCCTCCATATGTACTCACTGGAATTTAGCCAATTTCCTTACAGGACATGCTAACTGTTGAGTCAACGAGTCAAAGTTGGAATGCTTTATTTTCTCCTCTCTTTCTTGACTGTTTAAGTTATTTATTTGCCGTGTGATTCCTCTGAATTATTTTAAATTGTCCGGCTTCATCTTTTCGCGCTTGATTTACTAAAGAAAGTAATCTTAATTAGGATTTTGAGATATTCACAGTAGGTGGTCGATCTCCTATATGCTTCCAGGGGCAAACAATATAATGTTAGGCACGCCTGTTTATTTTTCTAGTTTTTTTCTTTCTTTCTTTTTTGCTTGTTATGCTTTTATATAGTTTACTTTATTTGTGATGTGGTGTCCTTTGAAATAATATTTATTTTTCACTTTCTTTTCTCTTTCTCACCTCTTTGTCAATATTATCATGACTTGATTATACTCTTTTGTTGTTCCTCTCTCTTATATATTGACATTTTAATGAAAGGTGAATTAAACATATCACACTCCAAAAATAAATTAGTTAGGACTTACACAGTTACACTATCCCTCAAGTTCTTAATGGGGCAAAAAATCCCCTTCACCATAATGGTTTGGGAGGGTTTGCTGTTGACATTACAAACTCCACAAAACTAAGCATTATTTCTGGGATAAAAATTAAAGGGTTTTCCTCCGGTCCACTTAATTGATTTTTTGATTTTTTTTTGTGGTTCACTATATTTGAATTTTTCATATATCAACAAGAAATTAATTTCTTTTTCAAAGTTGTCCTTGCAGTAAGACCCTAGGAGTATTTGTTATATTTTTAATGAACAAAATTAAGGTTAGTATTGTCAATTTCATTGTTAATTAATGCTAAAAAATAAATTTCTTAATATATGTGGAAAAAAAAAATCAATTAAAACTGGATCGGAGGGAGTATTCGTTAGTGTGTGTTTCTTTTCCACACATAATTTAAATAGCCTGTATATTCTGTGCTACTACTTTACCACCATGCTTGTAACATGCATCTACACTGTTACAAGTTCACAACCATACTTAATTCAGCCCCAAGTACCCATGCAACATCTCTCCAACATACACATACTTTAGCAGATCATAAGCATTAAATGCATGTCGAGGATAAACTCCTTGGTAATTATGTCATATTCTTTTTCATCGATCTTTGATACGTCCCTCAACGCCATTTTCCAATAAACTCCGAGCTCAACGCCATTCTCCAACAAAATGTATACCTACCTTCATATATAGACAGTACACACCACCGTAGAACTCCATCAAACACCTCGTTCAAGAAAACACCTAAGAAACTTCACGCCAAACATCATAATCAACAATCACCTACGTACCCGGCCAGCAAGAGATGAATAGCATAACCTTATGGTAGAATACATGATGGACTGATGGTTTCAAGACTTATATTGGGTAGTATATATTATGTCACTGCATGCGGCTAGCTAGCTGCGCTATTGCTGTTGTCTTCATTATCTTCATGATATTTTTATGTCACTACGCTGAAATACTATTTATTAGTAATTAATATATACTCCATCAGCTGAAGCTTTGTGATTTTGGAAGTGCAAAATTTTGGAAATTTATCTCTGCAAAGACCACTTTGCACCTAAGTATCATAAACTACTCGATACAGTTTCCGACTTAATTCTTTGACCACTGGTTAGGTGATCAAAGGTACGTCAACCCAAAGATATTATAGTATGTTCTTTGCTTCCAGAGAAGGGGGGAAAATGGATAAATAGGAGGCCCAGAAACCTGATAGTAGTTGTTAATGGGTAAAAAATTATGCACTTCATGTATGAAAAATATTTCTTAAGAGAAATAAATGAAAAATAACAAGTAGCTGTCTTAAGCATATATATTAATGAGTTAGACATCCTAGCAAGAAATAGTCATTGAATATCCAATTAATACAAGACTTAGCTTGGAAGTGGAACAATATATATTATATATCTTTCAAAATCTAAAAAATATCCAAGTTTATTATCCCGGCCATAAAGATTAATTAACGAAAAAATAAAAAGAAGAAATTTACAAAACACGGAAATAAAGTCACCCGTATTTTCTATAGCATCCTTGTGAAGCTAAGCCATCTCTCTAACATCCGAAATCCTATCTCCCACCAACAAGCCACCAAGCAGTCCACCAGCCCCCAACCCCAATCCTAATCCACCTCCCATTCCTACAAACTTGCTCTTTCTCTTAGGCGGATATCCGTACCCAGGTTGTTGTACGGGTGGATACCCATACCCGGGTTGTGGTGGGGGATATACATAACCAGCTGGTGGGCATCCATTGTGCGGATACCCACCGTAACTTTGATGAGATGGTGGAGCAGGAGGAGGGCACCCATTTTGCTGATAAACCATCCCAGCAGGGTATAAATTACTATATTGTGCACCTGTATATTTTTCTCCGAACTTGTAAGAGAATTTAAGGGTACCCTTTGGTTTTCCATTCTCTGTTACCACTGGATATTCAACATTAAACCTGTCGTCGGTGCCACTGGAAGTGGACTGATTAAAGAGGTCGTAAATAGGGACAGACACTTCACCAATTACTTTGTCTCCTAAGGTGCGTACTTCAGATTTGAGACGAAAGATGAGGTAGAGCCCTGGTTTCGTGAGGGAAATTTCATGGAGTGATTCCGTTTGGGGTTTGTGCCACTATTCTTGTCAACGAAGGTTTTCTGCTTGCTGGAGTATACGTAGTTGGAGAGGGAGATCTCTACGTAGACATCCATCTTGGAAAAAGTATTGACATTCTTTCTGCCGTCTGCGGAGACCACTTTGATGTCTAATGGACGTAACTCCACTTCTAAATTGCACTATTGAACTAGCAATAAAGAGATTCAGAAAGAGACTGGGAGATTAATGAAACTGATTAAGAGAATGTAAGTGTTCTGGAAAGTGTTGATGTGACTGTGTTTATGGGAAAAAGAAAGAACTTTATAATGAGGAAGGAAAAGATAAGGAAGGTGAGTAAAGTAAGGATATACACTTTTCTTTCTTCTAATGATAATATTTAATTAGTCCCAGTGAAAGAGTGCTGGTGGATGAGCAATGGCAATAAATTAAATTCTGGGTCATATTTTTATCGTGCAGCTCTTTAATTTAATACTCTTAAATCTCCAATACTTTCTTAAGGAGCAGGTTTTTAGTTGTTAGAGGTCGTTTGATTTTACCCGCAAGGATTGGCCGAGTGGTTTTCCAAGTGGTAGATCTGGGATTAATTTCTCTCACAAGTAGTCTCTCTAATTAAAATTCGTTACATCAAATTTATCTAATATAATTTATATCTCTTGTGTGATCTGCAGTTTATTGTATATGTCGTTGAGGGTTATACCGTGCACAACCGAAGATTAGCTGCTACTGATTTTTCAGGGAATTTTTCAAAAAAAAAAAAAATTACTCCAACATCTTAATACTCGTCATTTGTTCTCGTTCTCACCCTTGCTTTTAACAAGTAAGAAGAAGTTATTCAAGTTAAGTAGGAATTGCAGGTACGGTTTGATGGAACGTATCACATCACTGTTCTACTTAGTGAAGTAAAATATTTAAGAAACAGATAAAAGATAGTGTAACTAAATATGATTATAATTAAAAATATTACTTTCTCCGTTCACTTTTGCTTGTCCATTATACTAGAAATATTTTTTTACTTTTACTTGTTCACTATACTAAATCAAGAGAAAGACAATTTTTTTTTTATGTTTTACCTTATCATTAATTACTCATTTTTCAAGACTTTTAGAAATGCTATCATTATTATGTGTACAATTATAAAATATATATTTCATTTATTGTTTCTTAAAGGGCGTGAAAAGTCCAAAGTGAATAACTAAAAATGAAACGAATGGAGTACATAGTTTTCTTAAAAGTGATTGCTACGGCTGACATAGTTTTCTTAAAAGTGATTGCTACGGCTGACATGGACCTGCCACTTTTGACTAGGGATGGCAAGCGGTGTGAGGTGGTGCGGGAGCGGGCTGGGTTTTCTCTTAACCAGCAAAATTTCAACCCGCCTCGACCTGCATAGCAAATGCACCCGCATTCACTCACTTCCCATTCACACTCGCGTCCACCCGCCCCGCCCTGCCCCGCACTCCCTTAATTTTTTTTTCCCCCTTTATTTTGTTAGTTTATTTATTTATTAATCTTTGGCTAGAATTTTATTTTATACATTTATGATATCTACTCATACTTTTTATTAATTTTAAAGAGTTGTAGATTTTGTTGATCGTAGAAGTGTCAGACTTACTGTAAACTCCTTGTGGGTACTAGTAAATGAATTGTTCATTCTTTCTCCACATAACTTTTCTATTTAATCGCTTTATTTTACTGTATTAAAAGTCTACTGATTGGAAATACGAATTTACTATGCTAGAAGTTTACTGAGCTTAGACCCAATTTCCATCGGTATGGATTTCATCTTCGTTAAGGCAGAAAATTGAGTTTCCTTTTTTAATGAAGTTTTTAAATCTGCACCCACACCACACCCTCACAAATTTTATTTTTTTTATTTCTATCCGTCCCGTCTCGCACATGTTTAAACCGCACCGTTCTGCATGTGTTTAAACGTGCATCGGCTCGCTCGGCACCTGCACCGTTCCATTCAGAGGCGGATCCAGGATTCGATAATTACGGATGCCACTATATTTAATTAAATTTATCACTAGTCAAGGAGATTAAATTAGACTGTATATTTTGCTAGTTTTTTATTTTTTATTCGATTTTGTTGAATTAATTCGATTTATTTTATAAGATACATGATAACCAAACTAAAAATGTTTAGTCCTTTATTCAAAATCAAAGGGAAAAAACAACAGTATATGGATAACAGAAAGAAAAAAAAAAGAATAAATCTAATATTAAATAAAAAATATTTTAGATCTAGAAAAAGCAAAAGGAAGCAAATGTTTAATAAATAGTAAAAATGGGGTTGTACATATTGGGTCCATCCCATGGCCTGTATGTGAGAGAAAGAAAAGTTTTCTTTCTCTTTGAAAACTTCAAGCCAACCAATTAATACCAAGAAAGATTTGGCAGATTTGGGTAGATTTTTGCAGTAGTATTAACGTCACTACACACATCATCATGGGCAAATCTGCAACTATAAATAGGTGCCTCTACTTTCATTTGTAACATACCAACAAAGAGAGAAAGAAAGAGTGAGGTTTCACAGACAAGGCATAAGAAAATAGTATGTGACGAAAATTAGAGAGTGAGCGATATTGTAGTGAGGTGAGAATATCAAAAGAGAGTTATTTCTTTTGAGCGTTGTTGTGGTCTTTGGAGTATTTTACTAGGATCTACAAAGTGTAAAAATTCCTTGCTATAGTGATATCAGTTGCTCGTCTCGGGCCATGGTTTTTTCCCTTATTCAAAAGGGTTTTCCACGTAAAAATCTTGGTGTCGTTGTCACTCTTTTATTCTTGTTAATTACCGTATCTCGGTGCTACATTATTATTCCGCTTTTATTACTGTAAATATTATTTCTGTAGGGGCTCTCAATAACTGGTATCAGAGCACAGGTTCTGCTCGTTCACAGAAATACTATTCACGATCTGTAAGTACTATACTCGGTGAAACACAAAAATGTCCGGAGTAAAGTACGAGGTAGCAAAATTTAACGGAGATAGCGATTTTTCAACATGGCAAAGAAGGATGAGGGATCTGCTCATCCAACAAGTATTACACAAGGTACTAGATGCTAATGCCAAAAAGCCCGATACTGTGAAAGCTGAGGATTGGGCTGACTTGGATGAAAGGGCTGCTAGTGCAATCAGGCTGCACTTATCAGATGATGTGGTAAATAACATCATTGATGAAGACACCGCATGTGGCATTTGGACAAGGTTGGAAAGCCTATACATGTCCAAAACGCTGACAAATAAATTGTACCTGAAGAAGCAGCTATACGCCCAACACATGGGTAAAGGTATGAATTTTTTGTCACATTTAAATGTGTTTAACGGACTAATCACACAGCTCGCTAATCTCGGAGTGAAAATCGAGGAAGAAGATAAAGCTATCTTGCTGTTGAACTCGTTGCCATCTTCGTACGATAATCTGGCAACAACCATCCTGCACGGTAAGACTACTATTGAGTTGAAAGATGTCACATCAGCTCTTCTACTCAATGAGAAGATGAGAAAGAAGCCTGAAAATCAAGGACAGTCTCTCATCATAGAAGGTAGAGGCAGGAGTTATCAAAGGAGTTCGAGCAACTATGGTAGATCCGGAGCTCGTGGGAAGTTTAAGAACCCATCCAAATCAAGAGCCAGAAATTGCTACAATTGTGATCAACCAGGTCACTTTAAAAGAGATTGCCCAAATCCAAGGAAGTGCAAAGGTGAAACTAGTGGCCAGAAGAATGACGACAACACAGTCGCCATGGTGCAGAACAATGATAATGTTGTCCTCTTTATAAACGAGGAAGAGGAATGCATGCACTTATCGGGTCCAGAGTCGGAATGGGTGGTTGATACAGCAGCATCTCACCATGCCACACCGGTAAGAGATCTTTTTTGTAGATATGTAGCAGGTGATTTCGGCACTGTAAGAATGGGTAACACAAGTTACTCAAAGATTGCGGGGATTGGTGACATTTGTATCAAGACAAATGTCGGATGCACATTGGTTCTAAAAGACGTGCGACATGTACCTGATTTAAGGATGAACTTGATCTCGGAAATTGCATTAGACCGAGATGGATACGGGAATTATTTTGCAAATCAAAAGTGGAGACTCTCCAAGGGATCATTGGTGATTGCAAAGGGAGTTGCTCGTGGCACATTGTACATGACAAATGCAGAAATATGCCAAGGTGAATTGAACACAAGATGAGATTGCTGCAGATTTGTGGCACAAAAGGATAGGTCATATGAGCGAAAAGGGATTGCAGATTCTTGCCAAGAAATCACCCATTTCTTATGCCAAAGGTACAACGATAAAACCTTGTGACTACTGTTTATTTGGTAAGCAGCATAGAGTCTCATTTCAGACATCGTTTGAAAGAAAATTGAATATACTTGATTTGGTGTATTCTGATATTTGTGGTCCAATGGAAATTGAATCGATGAGCGGTAACAAATATTTTGTTACTTGATACTTCATGAAAATTGTGGGTTTATATTATGAGAACCAAAGATCGGGTGTTTCACGTTTTCCAGAAGTTTCATGCTCTGGTGGGAAGGGAGACAGACCAAAAGCTAAAGCGTCTCCAAAGTGACAATGGAGGTGAGTACACTTCAAGGTAATTTGAAGAGTATTGTTCAAACCATGGGATAAGACATGAAAAGACAGTTCCTGGAACCCATACCATTGTTGAGAAGGTGAGAAACATACTCAGAATGGCTAAACTGCCTAAGTCATTCTGGGGTGAAGCAGTTCAGACAGCCTGTTACCTGATCAATAGGAGTCCATCAGTTCCATTGGAGTTTGACATCCCAGAGAGGGCTTGGATCAACAAGGAGGTGTCCTACTCACATCTAAAGGTATTCGGTTGTAGAGTTTTTGCACATGTACCAAAGGAGCAGAGAACAAGCTGGATGATAAATCTATTCCCTGTATATTCATCGGATATGGAGATGTATAGTTTGGGTACAGATTGTGGGATCCTGTAAAGAAGAAGGTCATTAGAAGCAGAGATGTAATCTTCCGAGAAAGTGAAGTTGGAGCTATAGATGATCAGTCAGAGAAGGCCAAAAATGGTATAATCCCTAACCTTGTTACCATTCCTTCAACTTCTAACAATCCCACAAGTGCAAAAAGCAGGACCGACGGGGTTGCCAAGCATGGGGAGCAACCGGGTGAGGTTATTGAGCAGGGGGAGCAACTTGATGATGATGTCGAGCAAATGGAGTACCCCATTCAGGAAGAAGAACAACCTCAATCTTTGAGGAGATCAGAGAGGCCAAGGCTAGAGTCATGCAGGTACCCATCCATAGAGTATGTCCTCATCAGTGATGAGAAGGAGCCAGAAAATCTTAAGGAAGTGTTGTCCCATCCAGAAAAGAACCAGTGGATGAAAACCATGAAAGAAGAGATGGAATCTCTGCAGAAAAATGGCACGTACAAGCTGGTTGAACTTCCAAAGGTTAAAAGATCACTCAGATGCAAATGGATCTTTAAACTCAAGAAAGATGGAAATGGCAAGCTAATCAGATACAAAGCTCGATTAGTGGTAAAAGGCTTCGAACAGAAGAAAGGTATTGATTTTGACAAAAATTTTTCACCTGTTGTCAAAATGACTTCTATTCGAACAATCTTGAGCTTAGCAACTAGCATAGATCTTGAAGTTGAGGAGTTGGACGTGAAAATTGCATTTCTTCATGGAAATTTGGAAGAGGAGATCTATATGGAGCAGCCAGAAGGATTTGAAGTAGCTGGAAGAAAACATGTGGTGTGCAAACTGAATAAGAGTCTTTATGGTTGAAGTAGGCACCAACATATACTTGAAAAGTCAAACTTACATAAAGACATATTCTGATCCATGTGTATACTTCAAAAGATTTTCTGACAATAGTTTTATTATTTTGTTGTTGTATGTGGGTGACATGTTAATTGTAGGAAAAGACAAGGAGTTGATCGCAAAGTTGAAGGGAGATTTGTCCAAGTCATTTGATATGAAGGACTTGGGCCCAGCACAACAAATTCTGGGAATGAAGATAGTTCGAGAGCGAACAAGAACAAAGTTGTGACTGTCTCAGGAGAAGTACATTGAACGTGTACTGGAACGCTTCAACATGAAAAACTAAGCCAGTCAGCACACCTTTTGCTAGTCATCTTTAAGCAAGAAGATGTGTCCTACAACAATGGAGGAAAAGGAGAGCATGACCAAAGTTCCTTATTCCTCTACCGTCGGAAGTTTGATGTATTCAATGGTATGCACTAGACCTGATATTACTCAAGCAGTTGGTATTGTCAGCAGGTTTCTTGAAAATCCTGAAAAAGAACACTGTGAAGCAGTCAAGTGGAATACTCAAGTACCTAAGAGGTACCGCGGGAGATTGTTTGTGCTTTGGAGGATCTGATCCGATCTTGAAGGGCTATAGATGCTGATATGGCAAGTGAAATTGATAACAGAAAATCCATTACTAGATATTTGTTTACATTTTTAAGGGGAGCTATTCATGGAGGTGGAGGTCACTCTCTACAACTGAAGCGAAGTATATTGCTGCTACTAAAGCTGGTAAGGCGATGATATGGTTGAAACGGTTCCTTTAAGAGCTTGGATTGCATCAGAAGGAGTATGCCGTCTATTGTGACAGTCAAAGTGTAATAGACCTTAGCAAGAATTCATGTACCATGCAAGTACCAAAAACATCGACATGAGATATCACTCGACTCGAGAAATGGTAAAGAATGAATCTCTAAAAGTCTTGAAGATTTCTACAAGTGAGAATCTCGCAAATATGCTGACCAAGGTGGTACCAAGAGACAAGTTCAAATTATGCAAAGAACTTGTCGAGATGCACTCAAGCTAGAAGTCTGGTGTTACCTCCTTAAGGTGAATGGGTCTAGAGGGGAGATTTGTGGGGTCCATCCCCATAAATGAAAAAAAAAGGAAGAAAAAGTGTCAGATTCCATCATGTCTTATTTTGGATTTGATTTGAAAATCTGCAAATTGTCAAAAATAGTAGGCGTACGACTAAGCAATTTGCAATTGCAAATTGCAATAACCAATCATTTTGATCGGTGGAAGATTGGGCGCTCAACACTATAAAAGGAGAGCTTCGGCTCTCATTTCTACACACCAATCTCAGAGAGAAATATATCTGAGAGCATAGAGAGTAGTGTGAGGTATTCACAGGCGGTGTAGTCTGTGAGAAAAAAAGAAAGAGTGTGAGCGATATTGTAGTGAGGTGAGAATCTCAAAAGAGGGTTATTTCTTTTGAGTGTATAGTGGTTCCGAGAGTATTTACTCGGGACTACAGTGTAAAATTTCTCATTATAGTGAATTATTTTGCTTATCTCGAGCCCATGATTTTTCCCTTATCCAGAAAGGTTTTCCACGTTAAAATCTTTGTGTCCTTGTTATTCTTTTTATTCTTGATCACCGTATTTCGGCACTACGTTATTATTCTGCTGTTATTACCGTGAATATTATATTTGTGGGGGGTTTATTCCCAACATGTCCAAGTTGACTCGAACATTACTGAGATAGAAAAAATTATCATGAATATTAACGACTTTGTCTATATGTTGTTGCTTTCTCAAGTTCATTTCTCGAAGATTAGTTAGATTAAATTAAAATTGTTTTTAGCGTGTAGATGACCAATTCAGTTTTTGGCCTATTTTTTTATTTTCATGATTCTCCCCGCATGACTAGTTCATATGTCTATAGTAGCTTCTGAGTTCTGACTAGCAAATAAAAAAAATACTTCCAAGAACTATATATAACCACAACTAAAATTCCAAAACTCCAACCAAAATCCTTAGGCAAATACCTGTTTTTTCTAACTTCATCCCTCCATTGTAGATATAATCCAAACTCATTAGCACAGAAAACTGATATTTCACTAGCAGTAAAGTTGCCATGGCTCAATTCAGGTCAATTCTCACCATAATTGGCCTTATTTTTCTGTTCTCTTCATTTACCGCTAATGCAAATGAACACCCAGTAGATGAAAGGCCTGAAGAAGAACAAAGCAATTCACAAGTCTATATTGTTCATTGTGAGTTCCCTGATCGTGAAGGTGCCAGAAAATATCACGATTTAGATAGCTGGTATCTTTCTTTCTTGGCTGCAACAACCTCAGATGGCTCTCGTGAGGCGCCACAATTGATCTATTCCTATCGAAACGTTCTAACAGGTTTTGCAGCTAAATTATCACCAGATGATCTCAAGGAAATGGAGAAAAGGGAAGGATTTATTTCTGCACGCCCAGAAAGGCAACTTGATTTGTACACTACACATAGTCTCAATTTCTTGGGGTTGCACCAGAAAATGGGGTTCTGGAATGACTCAAATTACGGAAAAGGTGTGATCATTGGTGTCATTGACACGGGAGTCTTCCCCGACCACCCTTCGTTTAGCGACGAGGGGATGCCCCCACCCCCTCTTAAATGGAAGGGTAAGTGTGAATTTAATGTTACAAAGTGTAACAACAAGCTCATTGGAGCAAGGTACTTCCAGTCCTCAGGGAACGGGTCACCTTGGGACGAAAATGGACATGGTACGCACACTGCTAGCACGGCTGCTGGAAATTTCGTGCCAGGTGCTAATATATTTGGCAATGCTAATGGAACTGCAGCGGGCGTTGCACCTCTAGCTCATGTTGCCATTTACAAAGTGTGCTCAGGTATCACTTGTTCTGAAAGTGACACTTTGGCTGCAATGGATATGGCAATTGAAGATGGTGTCGACGTGCTTTCGCTTTCCCTTGGTAGACTTACTAATAATTTCTATTCTGACAACATTGCACTTGGTGCATTTAGTGCAATGGAAAAGGGGATCTTTGTCAGTTGTGCTGCTGGAAATTCAGGACCATCCAGTTTTTCAACGGCTAATGAAGCGCCCTGGATATTAACAGTTGGTGCAAGTACCATTGACAGGAAAATTAAAGCTACTGCTGTGCTTGGAAACAGTGAAGAATTCAATGGAGAATCAGCTTTTCAACCTAGTGACTTTCCTCCAACACTGTTGCCTCTTGCCTATCCTGGAAGCAATGCTAGTGACTCTGATGCTAAGTATTGTACCCCTGCTTCACTGAACAACACGAATGTCATGGGAAAGATAGTGTTGTGTGAGGTTGGTAGAACAATGCGAGTTGACAAAGGAAAAGCAGTGAAGGCAGCTGGTGGTGCGGCCATGATTCTTATGAATACAGAAACCCTGGCTAACACAACATTTGCCGAGGCACATGTCCTTCCAGTGACACACATTACCTATGCAGATGGTCTAAAAATCAAAGAGTATATAAACTCAACTTTGATCCCTACTGCAGCAATAGTATTCAAGGGAACTATAATTGGAGATGATCGTGCTCCAGTGGTTGCTGGATTTTCTTCCAGGGGTCCGAATTATGCAAGTCCTGGAATTCTGAAACCGGACATTATTGGTCCTGGTGTTAACATCCTAGCAGCTTGGCATGTTTCCTTGGAAAACAACACGAACACGAACTCTAATTTCAACATGATTTCAGGTACCTCAATGTCTTGTCCTCATCTCAGTGGCGTTGCAGCGCTGCTAAAAAGTAGTCACCCTGATTGGTCTCCAGCTGCGATTAAGTCAGCAATTATGACAACAGCCGATGTCTTAAACCTCGGATTGAGCTCCATCGAGGATGAAACGTACCTTCCAGCTAGTGTCTTTGCCACAGGTGCAGGGCACGTTAATCCATCAAAAGCAAATGATCCCGGCCTGATATATGACATTGAACCAGCCGATTACATAGCTTATCTATGTGGCCTAAATTACACGGATAGACAAGTTGGGATCTTTTTGCAGCGCAAAGTTAAATGTTCAGCAATAACTAGCATCTTAGAAGGTCAACTAAATTATCCATCATTTTCGATCCAAGTCAGAAGAAACTCAACAGCTCAAACATATTCAAGAAATGTGACGAACGTAGGACAAGCCAACTCAACATACAGTGTTGAAATTGATTCGCCACCGGGCATTGATGTGAAAGTTGAGCCAACTACACTTGCTTATTCAGAGGTGAACCAAAAGTTGAGCTATCAAGTGACGTTCACACCTTTGGCTACTAGACCAAGTACCAGTTTTAATCAGGGATCTCTCAGATGGATTTCTGAAAAGCATATTGTTAGGAGCCCAATTGCTGTTCGATTTTTCTTTTTTTAAATAAACAAATGAAGGGGCTGATCTCACTGACGTGCAGATCAAGATTTTCCATTTATGAAATAAAACCATATATCAAGATGTTCACTTTGGTTTATTATTCCCTGTATTTACTCATGTATCTTACAATGTAAATATACCAAATATTTATCAATAAAGATTAATTAAGAAGCTCGAAGCTCATATTTTCAAACTCTCTTGAGAATCTTACTAAGTCAGAAATTGACCAATACATTAAGTATGGCTAAAAATCGGAAAAACAAATGAAGGAGAAACATGGATGCGAAGACTTGTACCGAGCAATACACACGTACACATTGTTAGAATCAAAATAATCAGGTATCACACGGAAGCTAGTAAAACAAACCTTAAATAAAGATAAATCGGACAACACAAGAAAAATATAACAGAGGAGACACAAATATTTGGTTCAGTCAATTGATCTACATCATTTAACGTAGTTCAGTCAATTGATCTACATCCACAGACGGAAATGAACAATCCACTATATAAAAGAGAGTACAAAACACAAAGAGGCAAATACAAGTAGCAGACTAACACTTGTCCGAAATTATTCCTCAAAACAAGAGTCTCTAACGCCTTAAAAGATCCTTAATTTATAGAATTCAAAACTTTTTACTCCAAGAGAAGGGACTAGCCAAATATGAATGCAAAAGGAAAAATCAATTGTGGTAAATATATTGTCCTTCTTTCAAGAAATAGGAAAATCAAATATGATTAGAAAATTAGAACAAACACCTAGTACTCATAACAATAATATTAATACAAAAGAATGTAGAAGTTGACATTGGAAATGTGCTAGACAAGATACGCGTTTCGTTTCATCAATTAATATTTCAGTTGGCCATGAAGCAAAAGCAAGTTGACTTCTACATTTGTGGTTTGCAACAAAGTTTCAATTGGAACTGTATTGGATGTCTTAGTATTAATTGATGTAGCGAAGTAAGTTTAGAGTTTAAATAATTGTGAAAAAAAAAAAATTGACTTCCGCTAAGAGGGAAATTATTTTTCACCTGACGATGAAAACAATTTTCAATAAAAAATATTTTCTGACAATAAAACACTAGAAAATAACTTTTGAAAATAGATCATATCAAACACACATGATTAATTTCTTTACCATAGGCACAGGCCTTGTCGACCTGTCAAAAGCAATTGATCCCCGACTAATAAAATAATTATGGGCGTTATCAGTGTGGTTCAAATTATGCATATTGGCAAATTAATAAGATTGTGAAACCTTAGAGTTATTAGCTACAGAAAATACAAGTAATCAAGAAGCACAACTCGGTTACAATTTTTTAATAATGGAGTAGTAAATATTTTAATTTACCTATTTAATAGACTTGTGCAAGTACATGTAAAGCAGTAGGGAGAGGCTGAGTCCTTAAGTTTAAGGACTTTCATACGAGAAACTCGTCACTTAGCTCAACAGTACACGAGGGACTGATGATGATATTTTCTCAAGAATTATCTCCTATACTAGAATAACAAAGCAGGAGCCAAGTATGAGTGCAATTATAATATTTCGGAATGTCTTGTGAATTTGACACTTTATTTGGTGCACATTTGCATTACATTTGGTTCTAATTGTGTCCCGCCCAACTTGAAAGTTTGATAACCTTTAACCCCTAAGGCTGACACCTAAATTTTAGGTGCGTGAGAGCGATGAAAAATTTAAAAAGTTATCTTTCAAGATATTATTGTTTAACTGTAATTACTGCATAGTCGTAAATAATAATTTATTTATTTTTATTGAGTATTTCTTCTGCTTTTTAATGTACAGATGCATATTTACATCAACTTTAAAATTTTTTAGTTTCTTCTAATTGTGCATTTTTCGGGCCAAATATGTAAAAAGGACTTAATTGAAATTCCATTATTTTTGCCAAGTAAAAAGTTTAAGCAAAAATAATAGAATTCAAGCTATGAATTTTCTTTTCTTATTTAGATGCAACAAGTATTTATTTTAACTGTTTATTTTCTCTTTTTCTTCGAAGAAATCTATAATTTTGTTTTACTAGAGCTCCTTTAGTTTTAACTAAATAAAAAATTTAGCTAAAATAATAAAATTTTAATTGTATATCTTATTACAGTATTTCATCTTTAAAAGCAATGACAATTTGTTTCAAGGTTTATTTCTCCTTTGTCCTAAAATACAACAACTTCGTCATTAAACGGGTCTGAGTAAAAATTGAAGTCGCAAAACAATTTGGGTTTCCTTCCCATCCCAAGCTGTGGAGAGAAGAACAACAACCTTCATCTTATTGATTAGATATCAGCAAAAAGAAAACTTTCTAGTAGCTTCATTAATCTTCTTCTGTTCTCTTCTGGCGTCATATACTGTAGAGCCCTAATTCGAAGAATAGCAGAAATGTCGTGGTTGAAATCTGCGATGAGCAAAGCAGTGGAGGTTGGGAACAACAACAATCTCACCCGCACCGTAAAGAACTATGCCGACTCTGTCGTTCAACAAGCCGGTCAAGCTGTTGCCGAGCTCCACCACCGCATTGTAATTTCTCCACTCCCCTCTTCTCTTCTTGTATATTTATTTATTACACTACTTTTATATAAATAAACTTAGCTCACTATAAATCGAGTATCTGGAAAAGAATTAAGACCCAAATGGAATCCAATAGAGTTCTACTAACGACAATTTCATCTCACCTCTAAGCACCAATGCACCATCGCTAATGTCATGGTGTTCCTGATAAAGAAATGAAATTTGGGCCTAAGTCAACCCGAAAAGCTAGCTCATGAGGTGGTGAAACCATATAAGGAGTCCAAGTGCTCATCTCACAAACACGATATGGGACTAAGCACCCCTCACGCACAGAACTGGACATCTGGAGCGTGTACAATGTAATATAGTGCCTCAACATCGAAGTAAACAAGAATTAAGATGCCTAACCTTGATACCAGGATAAAGAAATGGAATTTTGGCATATCTCAACCCGAAAAGCTAGATCATGAGGTGAAGATTGACCAAGTCCATATAAGGAATTCAAGTGCCCATCCACAAACGATATGGGACTCAACACCACTTACCTCAGACAATGCCTTCTTCTTGCTATCCTCTTATTTCTTCGCTACCTTGAACAGTTTTTTATGCAAAGCACTCAAACATTACCCCTTTTCGCCGTCTTATTCAAATTCTCAGCTACCAAAACTAGCTGGAATAGCCAGTTTCAACTCACCCAAGAGCTTCAATTTAGATGACACAAATTTGTGCTCCATGGATTTCTTGATTGAGGAGCCTAAATTGTGCTAGGTAGCGGGCACGTGAGTGTGTGATAATGTGATAGAGAATCATGAGTCACGTGACGGACGGAGAGGACGGTGGTTGTAAGTTTGAAGGGTTGAGGTAGAGGAAGAGGAAGAGGAAGAGAAAATCGAATTTAGTAGGCGTTTGGACATAAAAATAGTAATCTTTGAAAAAAAGTACTCTGTATTTGGAGTTAAGTTAAAAAAATGGTATTTGGAATTTGAAATTAATGTTTGGACATGCATTTCACTTGAAAAAAATGTTGTAGTTTTATGAGTAGAGAAACAAAAATTTCTGAAAATTTTGAAAAAGTGGTCAAAACCACTTTTTGGTTTTTAAAAAACTCATTTTCGAAAAATTTCCTAAAATTTGCAATTCACGGACAAACTTGTTTTTGAAAAAAAAAATTTCGAAAAAAAGAAAAAAATATCTATGGACAAACGGGTCATTAGGCTCCTTAGTCTAGAAATTTTCGGAGCACAAATGTTGGTCATCTAAATTGAAGCAGAAGGGTGATTTGGAACTGGTTATTCTAGTGAATTATGTGGTGAAGGTTTTAGAGAAGACGGCGAAAAGGGGTATTGTTTGAGCATTTTTTGCATGAGAAGCTATTCAAGAGAGTGAAGAAAGAGGAGGATAGTGAGAAGAAAGGTGTTGACTGAGGTGAGAGGGAGTACCTTGGATATTTTTATAAGGTAAAGGAGTGAGAAGGAATTATTGAGTAATTTGCTTACTGGTAGAACTCTATTGAAATCCATTTTGGTTTTAATTCCTTCCTTAGAGCTTGAGTTGTTGAATGTTGCTCAAGAATAGTGCTGAGTTTATCTAACAGATTAGGCTTGGTAATATTTGACGAATTGGCTATTGTCGAATGTTCTACTTCACAAAATCCGGGAACCAAATAACCAAGTCCTGATACTAGGGTGATGGACCGATGGGCTAACTCGCCTATAAGAAAAACTATAAAAGAAAGCTTAATTCTTGACCTGAAGTGGGTTTTCTGATAAAGTTAGAGATTTGTACGTCATGCAGGGGTAAAGATCCCTAAAATTCTATTCCTCGTTGATATTGCATTTGATTCAAGCTCTGTTTGTAAAGGCTATGGAGTTTTATGTATATCACACCTAGACGATGTCAACATTACGGAGTATAAATTAAATAGCTAGAAAGTAAAATGAAAACATATCAACGCTTGACGAGGTTGCCTAGTGGTAAAAAGTTTGAGTAATAACCCGAGTGAACTAAAGTTCAAATTGTAGAGAGGTGGAACTAGGCTAACTCTTCTATCTACGTAAGTTTTGGTGAGTATTTGTGCTGGTGGGAGGTAGAAGTTACGTGGTTGATTAGTTGAGTGTGTGAAGCTGGCCTGGCTCTGCCATTAATGAAAAGAAAAAAAAAGGAGCTAAAAGATCAACCCAACGATACGTCTGAAACGAAAGATCTCCTTTGAAGTAGAACTATCAAAGTGGCACTGAAGCCGAACAAAGAAAAAGTAAAGAAAGAGAAAAAAGAGCTTTTCATTTTACATGGGTATAACAACACCAGCAGACTCTAAAATAATAACTACGAAGATAATGCAAGAGTAAGGATAATCAAAGAATAGAGAACATCCTGATATAAGTAGGCAAGAGATCAAAAATTTGACGAAACAAAACCAAAGCCTCCTCATGAAATGGATGTGGAGATTCACAATTGAAGAACATTCATTATGGAGGATGGTAATTGAAGACAAATATGGAGAGGCAGGGTCCTGGAAAACTAAGATAGTAAACACTACCTACGGGGTTAGTGTTTGGAAGACAATCAGAATTCTTCAGCAACAAAATCAGCTATAAAGTGGGTAGTGGACAGAGCATTTCTTTTTGGGAAGACAACTGGTTGGGGTAGGAGTCTTTGACAATGTACCCAGACATTTTCTCAATAATTCAGCAGCAGAAGGCCACTATGAATGAGGTTTGGTCAGCTCAAGGGTGGAATCTCACTTATAGAAGGCTCCTAAATGATTGGGAAATCACAAGAATTGCAGATTTTTACAACAAACTCAATCAATTCACTGGGGTCAATCGGGACGTAGACAAGGTGTGGTGGTTGGGGCACAGCTCAGGAAGGCTCTCAGTCAATTCTTCCTGTTAGATGCATAATCAAACTAATATTTTGATTGATCTTTGGCCCTGGAAACACATATCGAAAGTAAAAATACCTTACAAAGTGGCATGTTTTGTTTGGTTGGTTGCTCGAAAGGCATGTTTAGCACAGGACAATTTGAGGAGAAGGGGAATACCTTTGTGCTCTAGATGTCACCTATGCAGAAGGGAGGAAGAAACGAACAGTCACCTTTTCTGCACTGTTCAGGTTTGGAACATCTGTTTAGCACTAACGGGGATTCACTGGGTCATGCCCAATAGCACCATGAAATACTGTCATGCTGGAACAAGGGGAGAAGATCTGTAAGTGAGAAGAGTAGATGGGGTATGATTCCTACGTGCATATGGTGGACTCTTTGGAATGAGAGGAATTCTAGATGTTTTGAAGACAGTGCTAACTCAATTCAGAAGATAAAAGTGAATTGTCTACTGCTTTTTCATTATTGATGTAAACTGGAATACATTGAGGACTCAGAAGCTATAATAGATGTTCTTGGGTCTTTGTAAGAAGATAGATAGATTGATGTATATTTATGGTTATTCCCTAACATATTATGGCATGCACAACGTTTGTGCTTTGAATATAGAAAATTGTTATCATCTGAAAAAAAGAATAAAAAAGAGTAGGCAAGAGAGTATTATTGTATTGTAGTCCTCGAAAGAAAAGGAAACACACTTGTTTTATTGTTTAGCATTATGATAGCTGAACTGTAACAATAATTTAAAAGTAAGGTTTGCTTAAGAAAAGTAAGAAATATGGGCAGCTCAAATGGAATTCTGAAATACTGCAGGAACTGTAAAGTTTTATATTTGGGCTCCCTTGTGTATTATTGTATTGTAGTCCTCGAAAGAAAAGGAAACAAACTTGTTTTATTGTTTAGCATTATGATAGCTGAACTGTAACAATAATTTAAAAGTAAGGTTTGCTTAAGAAAAGTAAGAAATATAGGCAGCTCAAATGGAATTCTGAAATACTACAGGAACTGTAAAGTTTTATATTTGGGCTCCCTTGTGCTTGGACTCTATTCTTATTTGTAACTGAAGAGTTAACTAGATGATTTAATGTTTATGCCAGGGGAATAGGAACTTCAAAAACTTCAAACAGACGGTCAAAAGATTGGAAGAAGCTTCTGTTTCTTGCAGGGGACCAGAGAGAGTTCGATTGCTGAAAATGTGGTTAGCTGTACTTAAAGAAATTGAAAAGAGGACTGAGGTTTCTGCTGAAGATATGGATAAGATCAACGAGCAGCAGTATCCCTCTGAAGAAGCAAAGGAGAATCCAAGAAAACAATCGCTGGTGAGTAAATTGACCTTCCATGCTCTTTCTCTTTTACCGTTCCTGTTTTGTGATGAAGCAGGACTTGGATTTTCTCTGTGGAGAAAGAATTTCTCCCTTTTGTTCTTCATGTAAGGAAAAGGAAATGGTAATAATCTAGAATTATTTTGTTCTTCAGTTTGGGATTTTATGTGCATTATTGTATGTTTTAGTAGTTTGCCGCAGATCCATTGGTGCTGTTTTATCTCATGGAATAATCTGTTGAGGAATTTGTTCATTGTGTCTAGTAGGGGTGGGCATAATGCCTACCCAGCTGAAAAAACTGCCCGAACTGAGAATTTCGGTTTTATCGGTTTCGGTTATTCGGTTAATTTGGTCAATTGCGGTTTATATTTTTTAAAACAATGGTGTTCGGTGCGGTTTACGGTTTTGCTTCCTCTAACCGAATAACCGAAGTTTGGGTATGGGAATTTGAGATATTGGGTTCTGGGCTTCTGGCTAGTGATTTCTAAAGACTAAACATATGTCATGGCTAAGCATTAGGGAAGTGTGGTGGTTTCAGTTCTCTTTTGGAATTCGCTAATCAGGTAAATTTGTATCCA
Organism: Nicotiana obtusifolia; assembly: GCA_002018475.1. Taxonomy (NCBI): domain Eukaryota; kingdom Viridiplantae; phylum Streptophyta; class Magnoliopsida; order Solanales; family Solanaceae; genus Nicotiana; species Nicotiana obtusifolia. The sequence continues at coordinate 58,566 of MCJB01015629.1, read as the reverse complement.
TGAATATATTTTTGTGCTTTAGTAACCATTTTTAGGATGCATAGTCTTATAGTGAATAATCGATTTAGTTAGATTCTGGTATTAGCTAGCATTTGCTCTTTACCTCTTTGTTTCTTTGATGTTGCTGCTTCATTTTTGTGAGGTAAAGCAGTCTCTTTTTATGGCAGAAATAGTTTGATGCTCAATGCCGTTTGGGATACATGTCGCCAACTACAAGTTTTGTCAGCTTATATTTAAGCTACCTTTTAAAGATATTAAATATAAAACTCAATTTTCAGTTAGAAAAAAGCCAAAAATGGCAGCCCCAAGACCGACCGAACAAAACCGAAAATTAACCGAACCGTAATTTGTAAAACTAAACCAACTGAATTTATATTGGTTCGATTGTCGGTACACCAAAATAATAACCGAAAACCGAACAAACCGAACCGAACTTCTTGCAAACCGCACCGCACCGCACCGACCGACGCCCACCCCTATCTAGTACTCTCATTTTTGATAAGGTGTATCCAGTAGTCCCCTAAATGGCTCTTTTGCTGGTTCTGAAATAAATATCAAGGAGTGTCGGAGTTGAGTGTATAGATTCCACTCCCTTCAATCCTTTTATGCTGCTTTTGATCACTAAGCAGCAGCTGCATCTTGTTTTGTTCTGCATACTTCTGGGATGTCTTCGTCAGCTGATTTCAAGCTAACCTTGCTGAAGTCTGATTGTGGAACTCCTGACACTATTGTTATTTGCCACGTACTAAAGCTGCTATGTCCACTATCATTAGCTCAGTTTCTCTAGAGCATGATTCATATACCATCTTCAGTCCAGTAATAGTTAATGCAGCAAGTACGCAGTCTACGAGAAACCAACATGTCAGAAACTGATGAAGCTGAGCATGTTTGATAAAACTTCTTTTTCCACAAGCTTATTTTTGAAGCAAATCTGAATGGATATCAGGTTGCCTTTGGTTGTTTTACAAATGCATATCAAGTTTTGCTGATCCTGATTCGTGGATCATTTCTGCTTGTTCTTGAATAGTTTTAGAGAAAACATCTATGCTTTATATGTTATGCTAGTTGTTGTGAAAGCAATCACCTCAATTAAATACTGACTGTTTTGGTTCTTTTATATATACGTGTGTGTGTGTTTGTATTTTAACCCCTCCCCGCGAGTTCCCTGCTTTGCTTCCTGGTGACTCGAACCCACAACCTCAGGGTTGGAGGTGGAGGGTGGTTACCATTGAGCAATGCTCTCTTGTTGAATGTTTTGATTGTGGTCCCCTTGTCTCTCTTATTTAGTTGCAGGTCTTGTACTTGTGTTGCTTAGATGGAGAGTAAACTCAAATCACATTATTGCAGTATTCTTTTCTATTATGGTTATATGTTGTTTATTGTTGATTGGATTCTCATGATTCACCCTTCAGAAAGCTTATAACCTCAATATACTTGTTTCACACAGATAGTTTTATCCCCTGTGTCCAATTTGATAGGTTCTCTATTATGATTCTGAGATGGGTGGTGAACCAATGAACTTCCGTGACGTCTTTCTGTACAGTCAAGCTTTGGAGGGCATATCAATATGTATGGTATGTAAATAAATATCTCTAGTCTGTGTTTGGTTTTTCTAAAGAAGCTACATACATTTTTAGTTTCCTTTACCAATTCTGTTGCTACGTTTTCATTTTCATGATTACTTTGATCTTTTCAAATAGATGCTTCTTAAGAAACATCTTCCATTAAAGTTTTTAGGTTAAAAAATGAAAGTTTAGATATAGACAACTACTCCATCTGTTTCAGTTTATGTGACATAGTTTGAATCACCATGGAGTTTTAAGTAAAAAAAAAATGGTCTTAGACATGCTATAATATTTGTATGGTTATAAAGCATTTGAAACTTGTGGTCTTAAACTATCTCATTTCATTTGTGTGGCTATAAAAGCTTCTCATTACGGGTAAAATAAAAAGCTTACAGTTAAATTGTTTCCAAATATAGAGATATGTCATTCTTTTTGAAATAGACTTATAAGGAAAGTGTCACATAAATTGGAATGGAGGGAGTATTATTTTATTTGAACAAAGATAGATATGGAGAATGATTGGTGTTTTCAGTTTCATCCTTTCAGATAACGTAATGTCCTTTGTCTTTTCTCTTATGAATGTAATTTGCCCGATATCTAGCTCTCAAGATTGCTGATTACGAAAGTTAACAACAGGTTTACTCTTTCCTGTGATTCAGATTCTTGAAGCGCCAAATGAAGAAGAAGTCGCTCTCCTCCTTGAATTGTTTGGGTGAGTTTAGTCAATATCACTGGCCATGAGTTTGTGCTTTAGTAACTTTGGTATTGATTATGTTCTGGCTTATGTTGCATCTGTTGGCTAGGTATTCATTGTCAAGATATATATAACTGTATTTGGTTACTTGCAGACTGTGTCTCACCGGAGGAAAAGAGGTTCACTATGCAATAGTCAGCAGTATCCAGGATCTGGCAAAAGCTTTCTCAAGCTACCAAGATGAAGTATTGGTAAAGTCAAATAGTCCTTTCTATATTTTATCAATAGACAACCGTAATTGGAACTCTATGTACTTTTGTACTCTCCGTCCAATGGTTTTCACTGCAGGACTATGTTTCACGGAGGCTGAAAATGTTGTGAAGTTCAATTGTGCGACATCTTTTATCTAATAATTTATGAAATTTTACACTGTGGTTGGTTAACTAAACCAGACCACCAACTAAATCATAGGCCATTTTATCCTAAAGTGTATTGACATCTGCATTTGGTCTGATAACTAATTGTATTTCCTTAATAAAATCTCAACTAGCTTAATAAAAATACTCAACCTGTGGAAAAGGAAAATTCTGTCTCCTTGAAACCACTGTGTATTAGTTTATGGATTATAGATGCCCCACAATACTTATAAGATCTATTTGCGGATGTCCTTGAGCAGCCACATTGTGGACCACTTTATTTGAAACGTTGTAGTTTCCCCAATGGCTTGGTGTCTGAAGTTCGTCTCCAAGGATGCCTACTTTCTCCATGTCTTTGTTTGTTCTCAATGTTTTTATCTGTGTTCCATCTAGGCCCAGTGAGATTTGTAGGCTCTTCCAGGTTCATTTACACATTTCTATTACATTTTCCGCCTGTTCCGTCTGTGGATCAAATTTGACAGGGGTGGGAACACTAGGAGAATCTTCATACTTTGGCATACTTTGTTTTACCATCTGCTTATGCTCAGGTGAAAATGTTTTTATGTGCTGTTGAGACTTGACCGGTCTCAAGGAATTAATGCAGTTCTATTTGCTCCACTCCTTTCCATTTTTCAGAAGCTAATTTTGCACTTGTTTTCCCAAACCCGCTTTCACCTAATCTATTTTTCTAACCTGTTTAACTTTTTAGGTAATATCCCCATCTGTTATCACACAATAGATAACAGAGGAGGATATTAGCTAACTATGTTAGAAAAATAGATTAGGTAACACTGCATGCATAAGACCCAATGTGGTCCAGCCCTTACCTAGACCCTGCGCATAGCGAGAGCTTAGTGTACCAAGCTGCCCAATAAATAAAATATTACCTAAAGACTAAAACTTGCTGTCATGGCTTTCTATCCTGTGAAAACATAATTTTCTTTTGGCAGGTAAAGCGAGAGGAGCTGCTCCAGTTTGCAGAAAGTGCTATCACAGGTTTGAAAATTAATGCTGATCTTGGGAGGTAATTTCTTGCTAGCACACTTCACGTTCTTGAGATCTTTGTGTATTTTAATACCTGGCTGTCTGGAGCTAAATATTTTTGAGACCGAGCTGCCATGTATTATGAGCTTTGACTGATGCAATTTGGTATCTTTAGGTGGTCTTATTTTGGTGAGAGGGGAAGTTTTATGCTACTTGTTCTTTACGATGGAGAAAATGATAATGTGTTTAAAAACAAAATTTTAAGTTTTTGCCTTTTTTCATAATTATAGCCTTCCATTTTGTGTTTGTTGTGGAGTAACTATCAGTACCTATACCAAAATAAATGGCAGTATCAGTGTTCAATTCGTGAATTGTCCCAAAAGGAAGGATAATTTTAATTTGTGGAGTATTGTAAATAGTGGTCATTGTCAAGTTCTTGAATCATGAGCAATAATAATTTTCTGATTCTTCATATGTTTGTGGTCTACTTAAGTCCAAAAAATACTGCGCTTGTAAATTCACAACTGAAGCTCAGTTTTAGAACCAGTTCTTGTTAAATCTTTTTTATAAGCATAGAATACATTGTGAAAAATTTTTACTTGTCAGGAAGAGGTTATAAGTTGATGCATCATTCATCTTTCTTCCTTGCAGAATTGATGCTGAGGTCTCATTGTTGAAGAAAAAACTTGATGAAATAAAAGCAGCAAAGGGCCCAAATGGTGAGGGCCATGAATTGATGCCCCAAGAGACTGCTGCCTCAATAGAGGTGAACGTTATTGCTTATTTATCCAGGAAAAAAAGGAGCGCACCTTATTGCTGTTCTGTTGTTTCCTTTTTGCTCCTGTGGCATAATGAAACTGAACATGCCATCAAGAAGTTTATTTGAATTATTGCATGCTTTATAAAGAAACTATCATTGTGAAAATTTGTCATTGAATGGTTAATTGAGTTTACATTATTGAAACATTTGAATGTATTTTCATAAATTTGGATTGCTTATTTTATCTTAATCTGTATTTGAAGAATGTAATTGGACTATATATGAAAATGACGTGATTTTGAAGGAGAGCGAAGAATCGATATTCAGGTGTTCTTCTCCATTGTTGTTCTGGTTCTTGCCAGTCTGTTAACTCCTATTCAGGAATATAATTTCTCTTTCAGATTTCTAAATAAGGTCTGTGACTGTTTTCTAAGATGGTAGAATAGATGGTTTACATGCATGGGATATAAGATATGTACTATCTAATTCTATATAATCTTACTTTTCTAGTTTTCAGATTTAACTCACTTTTCTGGTTTTCATGAAAAAAATTCATGGTCCTGGTCTTACTCTTATTAAAAAGAAGTTCTTATGGTTCTAATTTTACTTGTTAAGAAAAACTTTCTTGCTGTAATTGTAGACCTTTGTAAGGTCTCATAATTTTGTATGAGCTTACTGCACGAGAGAGCTTTCCCGTTTGCATCAACAATGGTCATTTGCACTTAAAATGGTTGGTATGTTACTGTGCCTCACCTATCAACATCACCTCAAATAGAATTCTCTCTGGGCCTTTCTGAGGTTTTGGTTTTATCTTGCAAACATGATAAGAAACTGAAAATTTTTTCTCAAAAATTTTTCTTAGTGCTTCATAAATTAGGCTAAACCTTCCTTTTTTGTTTTGTCGTTAGAAATAGAAAACTTGATTGAACGCGACAGTTTTCATTTTATTGATAGGCTCTGAAAGAAGCACTTGCACATATTCGGGTCTGCTCTAAATTAGAAGGGCTTCTACTGAAGAAAAAAGCTCTTAAATATGGGGACTCCCCTGAAGTCCATGTTCAGAAGGTAGATCACTTCTTTTACCTATTACTTTCAAATGTTGTTTTCTGAAAAACAGGAACTTTGGTTCCCCATTTGGGAAATTGCATTTTGCTCACCTTTCCATTTGATGTGTTGTTTGTTATGGCTGCATCAGGTGGACAACAAACATTCAATAATATGTGATGTCCATATTGTTACTGTCTAGATTCCGTTAAAATCATTACTCCTGACCTACTTTGTGAAGTTCTCTACCATTGGTGTGTATGCCATCTTTTAAATTTGTTCTCTCATGATAAATTTTAGTTTCGTAGAAATTTTAATCATTTCCCAGTCCTAACCATTCTTTGTTTCAAGTGGGCATATGTTCTACTTACACATCTACATTTTGTCAACTAGCTGCTTTTATTTCTATCCTTTGTACTCCTCTGTTAGAGAAGGGGATTGGAGTTCGAAGGTCGTACCATTTAATTTGCTGTCTCAATTCAGGCATAATCTCCGAATTATTGAACAATAATTTTAAAATATGGTAACTTGATAAAAAGTATTATAGGTCTTGAATTTTTATAAATTTAAAAATATTTATAAAATGTATATAAAGTTGTAGTCAAATGAAAAATATTTGACTCTCCAAATAATAGCGGTTAAAAGGAAACATAGGGAATATCTGTTAGGAAATATTTTGTTACTGGTAGGTATCAAGCATCTCTTTTCGGTGTCAACTTATATTCTTAGGTTGTTTGCCACCTTTTGTCTTATATTCCAATTTTGGCAGACAAATTTGGTCAGCATGTCCTAGTTCCTTCAAAGTTCTAGAAACGATTCATCCAATTCGTTTATGGAAAGAACAGGTGGATCGTTATACATTAATGAGTAATGAGGCCCAGTATTTTCGGCAAAGTTCAACCCTTCTTCTACATTAATTGTTCGTTGCATCTTTCATAAGATTATGGTACATGACTGTTTGCAGGTTGATAAGTTGAAAGTCTTATCTGAATCTCTTGGTAGCTCCACCTGCAAAGCTGAAAAGAAGATCTCCGACCATAGGTTGGAAGTGCATATTTCATTTGCTATGTCCTTGTGTTTTATTAATCTCCTTGTAAAGCGGCAAACTTTATCCCCAAAAAAGAAAAAAAACCATTTTAAAGTAGCAAATTGTTTGGTTCATCACTAAATAGGCACCACTATGCAATCTCCATTTTCATTTGTGTTGCCATTTGATGAGACAGAGTTGCCTCTATAAAGGATCTGTATTCGTTTTGCCTCTAACTTAGCTTAAACTCATTTCTCACAAGAGTTGTTTCCACAAACCATATATGCCAAAATTTCTGTTTTGCATGTGTTGTAAGTTTTATACACTAAGGGGTTACTTGGTTTGCAAACAAGAATTTTTTTGGGGTGAGGGTGGGGGATAATGCATCATATTTTATTTTTTTTGGATAACCGTGGTGCTCGGGGTAGCTTGTGTGCACCTCGACTAATTCCACGGGATACCTGGTAACTCCTACCAGCACAAGTACCCGATAATTCTATCTGCCAAGGCTTGAATAGATGGAAGAATTTGAGCCTGAAACCTCATGATTCTCCTCCCATTTCATTGACCACTGGGCAACACCCTTGGATGCAGGATAATGCATCATATTTGTGAGGGGTTGTAGATGATAACTTCAGTCCCATGTTTGGTCATGTGATTAAAGGTTATTAAAGTGGGATCTGATATTTGAATGATGGCATCACTTAATAATGAATTGCATGAAGTGTTTTTGCTGCTACTTGATTCTTAATGTATATCTACATAGCTAGCTGATTTATTATCATTATTTGTTGTTGACAGAATTCAGAAAGAGGAGGCACTAAAATTTCGTGTGACCAAGACTAGCGAAGTTGGTGAAATAGAGAAGGTAACATGCTTGCACGATGTTAAATTATAGGTGAAGTGCTTTTGCACCAATCGTGGTTGAAGAGTAAATGCCAAGTATAGATTCCTGGGATTGTTTGGCCTAAAGGGGGTTTGGGGTTCATTTGCTTGGTTTTCAGGAATTAACGACAGAGGTATCTGCACTGGAGAAACAAAGAGATGAGATTGAAGCTCAGTTGAAACAGGTACTATGTTGTTGACAGAAGGCATTCTCTTGGTGACTTCTTTAAATGCAAAATATAGTAAAGAAGTTTCTCTGGTTTAAGGAACACGGGATAGAGAATTGGAACATCTTTTTGATTCTTTTGACTTCATGATGTCAAAGATGTAGCATAGTCATTGTAATGATCTTTTGTACTCTTTTGCAGAACCTTCTTGCTATTAGCTTGAATAAAATTACCTTTACGCTATCCAAAACCCTCTGTTTAAATTTAGATGACACACTTTCCTTATTAGTCCGTTCCAAAAAGAATGGCACATTTCTACAATTGAAAATAATTCAACTTTAAACTCTTTATTTTACCAATTTCAACCTTAATGAGAAGCTTTTATTACCACACAAATATTATGGCCCCACAAAGCTTTTACCCCTTAAGCTTTTAAGTCCACAAATTTCAAAAGTCTTCTTTTTTTCTTAAATTCTGTGACGAGTCACACCGCCTCATCTAAATTGAAACAGAGGGAGTACTTCGAATCATCTTCTAAGAATTTACAAGGTGCTTGTCCTCTGTGACCTTTGAAAAATAATGTGGTCTGTAAAAAAAGGTGTCATTCTCTCTTTCATGACTACAAAAAGATATAGGTCTATACTCCCTTTAAGCAACTTGTCGGACCATAGTCTGAATACTAGAGAGATATGTGCTGCGGGTAACCTTATATATAATGTTTGAGGTTAAGATGATGCATCCCTTTACCAATTTTATAAATTTATTGACTTACATGATTAGTGACTGCACCATCTCCGTGTTGATGCAAATTATTGTTCTCTATGTGTCAAGTTGAGATTTCTTTGAAAAGGGATTCAAGATTGGTTTTGAATGATCAAATTGTTCGAGTTTGCATTTTGATTGGATTTTGATTTTTTTTTTCCCAGAAAAATTGTGCTAGTTGTCAAGTTATTGGTTCTGGCTAATGGGTTTCTTCTTTCAGGTTAATATCTCATTGGCTGCGGCTAATGCACGCCATCAAAATGTCCGAGAAGAGAGGGACCAGTTCTATGAAGCTAATGATCAGATTGTTGCTCATTTAAAAACTAGGGTTCGTCTTTTATTTAAATGTCTGTTCTTGTACTAATTCCCTTTGCATTGATTCTAGTTCCAGCTCCTGGTATGCCTGTTATGTGTCTCCTATCCTTACATCTTGCACTGGCCATCACCTATCTCTTCATCCTCATAGGAAGACGAGCTGACAAAATCCATTGGCTCATGTAAAGTTGAAGCAAATATCCTTGGTACATGGATTAATTTTTTGGAAGATACTTGGACCCTTCAGTCTTCATTTACAGAGAGTAAAGACAAGGAGGTCAGGTATGTTACTTGATTTACTGCATAATCATTCTTCCAGATTTTAGAACCGGAAGGACGTTAAAGTATAACTCTGTTTTAGGTTGTTCAGTGTTATCCTGAATGGATTCTTGGTGTTGATTACTTTTGTAGTGTTGAACTCGAAAAGCATGAAGATTATTTTGTAAACTTGGTGATGCAACTCCTCTCTGCTTATGAGGTACTTGATTGGTAAATGATCAGAGTTTTTTTTACTGTGCTTAGCACAGCGTATCTTTCTAAACCATATCTTTTGCTTGCACAGAAAGAGTTGAGGCCTTCTATTGATCGTATTTCTAAATTTGTTGAGAACTTGAAGACTTTAGGTGAAGGGTAAGGCCCTCTGTTTTCATGTGTTTGTTAGCTTATAATGCACAGCAGAATCTCATCGTTGTTTTATTTTTGTCTAACAGTGCAGCTGGGGGTTCTGGTGTCTCAAAATCATTGAGCCCTAGGAAAAGTCTGGAGGAGGAATACTTGGACTATGAAGCCAAGGTAGAAAAACAAAATACATATTATACATTCACTTTTATGTTACTGCCTGGTATCCAGAGAGTTATGCTAGAGATGTCAAAGGTTTTTCCTAAACCAACTGAACCAATTGGACTGAAGGTTTAGGTACAAGTGTATAACCGTAACGGACAATTAGGAGTGATTTATTATTTTATACAAAAACTAAGGAAGCATCAAACTGAACCTAATAAAAGTACTGTATGTATAAAAAATATAATCATACAAAAATTAGTATCGTAGTTGAGAAGTATTATGTTTTTGAAGGACTCTAGATCTACCAATTCAGTTAACTGGGGTTGCTTTTATTTTATGAGGGTTTCTCTTTATCAAATGAAGGAACCAGAGAGGGTAGGACATTTAAAATATTGAGTATGTTATAAGTAAGGTACTTTATAACTTTAAGTTACTATTTCAGTTTACTAGTTTTGCTTTATTACTATAGTTACTAATTTTCCAATTCATCATCATATATTTTTTTCTAATTTTATGAGAATCTTTTTAACAAGACGATGGTGAATAGCGTTAATTAATATGGATAAGATCCATCACACATTTAATTATATTCAATACTTCTATTGATCTATCTAATTTAGCTTTTATTTATTTAACAGTTTGTAGTTTTGTATAACAATCTAATATATAGACTATAATGAAACAATTTTGAATGGTGTATCCAATGATGACATAACAAAGTAAATCACACTTTCAAGAAAATCAAAAAAATGCCTAAAAGGCTAGTGTTTCTTATTTGATCCACTAGTTTTAACATATTTTCAGGTACTAGTTTCTTATTTTTATATTGGGACATTTTTAAATTTTATTATTTTGATAAAAATTCATTGTTGTGTATAAGAAGTAGTATCATTGACATTCTTATTTATCTTTTTAAAAATATTGTACCGTACTTTAGTTGAACTGAAAATAATCTGAAGAAGACTGATACATTCAGATGGTTTGAGAAATTTACTTGTGGTTATGTACCCTATATTAACTGAGAATTGGTATAATACAATTTTTCTAATTAAAACCATATCATTGAACCTCTCACCTGCGTTACTTTTGTTCATTCATACTTCTAATTTTTCCTCTTCTATCTAATAAGTAGACCTTCTAAAGATAAGTTCGAGAGCATCTTCAGATGAATTGGTCTTGCCTTTTTCTTTGTTCCATGTTCCTTGTAAAATCAATCTTGATTTCTCAAATTTATATGTCTCCTAAGTGCAGATTATAACCACATTTAGTGTAGTTGACAACATGAGGGAGCAGTTCTTCTCTCAACAAGAGAAAATCTCCAGGTTTGGTTGTGCATTATAGTGTTTTCTTTGTTATTATATCCCTTTTTAGGCGCGATGATTCATAAAGTAAATTACTTGTCCCGTTTCTTTAGGAAAGATGATCCAGATATGAAAAAGCTGTTTGAAAACATTGAGAAGCTAAGACAGGAATTTGAATCTATTGAACGACCAAATTTAGAAATGGAAATCCCTGTCCAAGAGGGAGATTTTTCCCATGAAATGGTAGATGATAATATTGCACATCCTACAAAGCAGGCCATAGAAATTGCCGTAGCTGGGGAAAGCAAGAAAAATGAACCACCATCTGCCAAAACAGAGCAGGCCCTGGACCCTGAAGCAGAGTTGGCAAAGTTAGAATCTGAATTTGGTAAGATTACTCGCAATTACTCTGCAGAAGAGATAGGTGATTGGGAATTTGATGAGCTGGAGAAAGAGTTGAAATCTGGAGACTCAGCGGCGAGCAAATAGATACAAACACCTGTTCAAACAAATTTGGTCCATTTCTAATAATGTATAAGTAGTCATGTAGGTACGCAGGTTAAGCAACTCTGAAATTTAAGCTCCTAAAAACTCTGAATGTTCTTTGTAAGTTGTATCACTATATGCAGTTCCATGCATTAATTCATTCTGTAAATTGTCAAAGTTGTGGATGTACAACTGCAGTTCACTGAACAAACCTGTAGGAAATTAGTTTAGCTACAGATTGTAAACATGCAAATGCATATCTAAGATACATTTGCAGATGAAAAAGTGACCATTTCTTTGTGAGCAATGTGATCGTGGTTTGCAATTATTTCATTGTTCGTAAAATGTAGTTCTATATTTTTTGATCAGATGGAGTATGGTAAAGTTGCTGTCTTGTGACCAGGAGGTCACGGGTTTGAGCCGTGGAAACAACGTCTTACAGAAATGCAGGGTAAGATTGCGTATAATAGACCCTTGTGGTCCGGCTCTTTCCCGAACACCGCGCATAGGAGTTTAGTGCACTGGGCTGCCCTTTATGGAGCGTAATATTGACGCATAGGGTTTATCAACTGAGAGGGTATTGGGAATGAGGTCCATTTGACCAGTTATTGATAAAAGGATGTTAGTACTTAATACTCTGAGAACGACAACTAGCTTGGAGTTCCCATGAATGATGAGTTATTAGGATTTTAATAGTGTTAAGAGTATGTTATTGGACTTTGTTCCTTGGATTTTGGTTACGCTTCATCTGATATGTACAAAATTTCTACGTTGTTATTGTTGTTATCTTTTTGGCATACTTAGTACTTAGTAGTCAGATATGTTTTATTTATTTGAGGAGCTTACTGGGTTTGTTCTTTGTTGTCGTCGTTGTTGGATGAAACTGTATAATGATAGACGATCTACTAAATGTGCCATTCGCCTCATTGATTTTGTTGCATTTCAAGTTTGTGAATGAAAAAGAAAAAAGAAATTTAAAGGATTGTATTTCGTCAACTGGGATTGTATATAAGAGTACTAGTACTATCAAACAGCATCATCATTACAGATTTTACTAAAAACTTCTGTTCAGGGATTTTCAATTTAGAAAGTAGGGGGAGAGATTAAATTTTGACAATAATCATCTCCTACACTGGAATAACAAAGCTGTTATCAAAACGGGACCCCAGTATGAGTGTAATCATAATTTATTTAACATCGTATTTTTAAATTTAACATAAAATACCAGGGACAATCAGATACTGATAAACCCGTATTTTATCCTAAGTTACTGCTTTTAGATGATAAGGATTGAGCTAATAGTTTACTCAACCAATGAAACAAATAATTCTATTTCGTCTCCTAAAAAATACTACATTCTGGTTTAATTTACTTCCTATCTTGTTATGATGTTTTTCCCTTTATCCTAAAGTACAACAACTTGTGTTAGTAGGCCGGCTGTTCCAGAAAGCTATGTGTTTGTTTTCCTACGTTGGTTTATCATATCCTTCTTCCCTCAATTCATACTATAAATGTCCTGCTTCCTTATTTTCAGATCATCATCCATAATTAAACTTTTGAATAATGTCAGAGAAACCAACTATGACTTCCATTTTTATCTTCTCTATTGCTTTCTTGTTGAGTTTCAGTTTGACTATTGCTCAACCTCAAACCGGCTTACAAACTTACCTTGTCCGTGTAAATAAGCCCGACGCCCAAGTTGTGTCTAATTCAGATGATCTAGAAAGCTTCTATAACTCCTTTTTACCAATAGCGACTGCTGGCTCAGAGGAGCCATCACGCATTATTCACTCATATCACCATGTGGCTACTGGCTTTGCAGCTAGATTGTCAGCTGAGGAGGTAAAAGAAATGGAAAAGAAAGATGGTTTTGTGTCGGCGAGGGCTGAGAAGATTCTGGCTTTGCATACAACACATACTCCGAGCTTCTTAGGGTTGTACCAAAATACGGGGTTTTGGCAAGAGTCAAATTATGGTAAGGGTGTGATCATTGGGCTTCTGGACACTGGGATTAATCCAGGACATCCATCTTTTAGTGATGATAACATGCCGCCTCCACCAAAAAAGTGGAAAGGGAAATGTGAATTTACAGGAAACATAACGTGCAACAAGAAGCTCATTGGTGCGAGGAATTTTTTGAGGGGTTCAACTGATCCACCATATGAAGAAGGAGGCCATGGAACACTTACTTCAAGCGTAGCAGCTGGAAACTTTGTTGATGATGCAAATGTGTTTGGCAATGCCAATGGCACAGCAGCCGGCATGGCCCCTCTTGCTCACATTGCCATGTACAAGGTGTGTTCAAACGTTGGTTGTTCAGATGTTGATATACTGGCTGCATTGGATGCTGCAATAGACGATGGTGTTGACGTGCTCTCTCTTTCCATTGGTGGATTTTCTGCTCCTTTTTATGATGATAATATTGCCACTGGTGCTTTTGCTGCAATCCAAAAGGGTATTTTCGTGAGTGCTTCTGCCGGTAATGATGGTCCATTAAATTCTACACTATCAAATGAGGCCCCTTGGATTCTCACAGTTGGCGCTAGCACCCATGATAGAAAGATAGTGGCAACAGCTGTGCTAGGGAATGGACAAGAATATGACGGTGAATCAGTTTTTCAGCCCACAGACTTTCCTCATGATATCTTATTTCCCTTAGTATACCCTGGCTTATTAGATCAAAAGGCTGCATATTGTTCATCAGGATCATTGAATAGCACTGATGTCAAAGGCAAGGTTGTCGTGTGTGACAAAAGTGGCGGTAGTACAGCAAGACTTGAGAAAGGGCAAACAGTAAAGGATGCAGGTGGTGTTGCCATGATTCTAATCAATCTAGAGATTGACGGAGATGGCACATTAGCTTATGTCGATGTCCTTCCTACAACAAATGTGGGTTACAATGCAGGGGAAATGATTAAAGCGTACATAAACTCAACCTCCTCGCCTTTGGCAAGAATCCTTTTCAAAGGCACAAAGATGGGCTTTAAGAGTGCACCATCTGCAGTATCTTTTTCCTCCAGGGGTCCTAGTTTAGCAAGTCCAGGCATAGTAAAACCAGACATTATCGGTCCTGGAGTGAACGTACTTGCAGCAACGCACGTCTCAGTGGAGAACAAAACTGGCACCGATTTGACATTTAACATCGTCTCGGGTACCTCAATCTCCTGTCCTCACCTTAGTGGCATTGCGGCTTTGCTTAAAAGTGCATATCCTGATTGGTCACCGGCTGCTATTAAATCTGCAATGATGACCACAGCTGATCAATCCAATCTTGAAGGTCAGCCCATCCTTGATCAGAGGGATTTACCTGCTGATATTTTTGCCACTGGTGCTGGCCATGTAAACCCATCAAAAGCAAGTAACCCAGGACTTATTTATGACATTCAACCGCAGAACTACATCCAATATCTATGCAGTCTTGGCTACACAGATAAAGAGATTGGGCTCATTGTTCAACAACGTGTCAACTGCTCGCTACAATTAAGCATACCTGAGGCAGAACTGAACTATCCTTCTTTCTCGATTATACTTGGACCACAGATACAAAACTATACAAGAACAGTAACAAATGTTGGCGATGCAAGCTCAACTTACGTTGTTAACATCAATCGAAATCAAGGAGTCTATATAGTTGTCGAGCCTACCACGCTTGTCTTCACCAAGGTGAACCAACAGGCAACTTATTCAGTTTCCTTTTCCCAAACAGGTGGCATCACCGGCCGTTCTGTTCAAGGAGCTATATCATGGATCTCTAACAAATATGTTGTTAGAATCCCAGTATCTGTTAAATTGGAATAAGGAGCTAAACAGGAGATGCTCTAGAAGTGGACTTAAACTCCCTTTTCTTATTTTAGCTTTCATAAGCCCAAGTAAATTAGCTCGAGTATGGCATGGAACTGGCTGTATTTTTGCTCGACTATGCTTCTGTCATATTATGAGTCAAAAGCTATACATAACTAAATGTCATATAACATCAAGTCCTAATGTCAGAATCCTGTTCAAGGGAACTATTATTGCGGATGATTGTACTCTAGTTGTCACAATCTTTAATAACGTTTACTAAAATATTGATAATAATATTAGCAAATTGGATAAGTATGTCAGTAATAAATATTAATAATAATATTAAGTGTTGATTGGAGCAGTGTTATGAAGTTAAGAGTTTGATATGCACAGTTGTGAAGAAAAATGACTTTTGCCTTTTTTGATTGAATTTTTTTTTATCAAAGAACTAAATATCAGAAAATAGCTAACTTTACGAAAATCATTTCTCAGGAAAGTATTTCCGTCATGCCAACACACATGTTTTCCATAGCCGCAGGCAGGGGCTGGATGTAGCCTTTCAGCTATGGGTTCAACTGAATTCATAACTTTCGACACGGATTATGAATTTATATGTAAAAACCTACTAAAATCTCTAACAAATATTAGATTTGAACATATAATTTTAACAGTACAATGAATTCAATGTTAAAAATCTTAAAAGCTGAACCCACTAAATTTAGATCCTGGATCCGCCTTTGGGCGCAAGCCGTGTCAACCGGTCAATAGCACTATCTTGGTCCAATTACTGATTATTGGCGTTATTCAAATTATAGGTAAATTAGGAAGATTATGCAAACTAGAGTTAACTGTTAAGAAGAATAAAAGAATCCAAGAAGCATAACTTAGATAGCCTCGCCCCCCTTAATTTGTTTAATAGAGTAATAAAGATCTTAGAATTACTTTAGTATACGTATGTTGAGTGCAGTACTGTAAAGCAGTAGAGAGATAGACTTAAGAGTTCTTTGCAAATATCAAAACAGAACTGCGATGGAGTTACTGCTTTCAGATGATTACAATTGAGTTATAATTTAATCAACCTATGAAATAAATAATCCATAATCTATGCATGACAAACTATGAAAACAGCAATTAGAAAATAATACGGCTGGAGTTTGTTGGAGTTGAGAAACATACAATACTCTTTTTACAATGATATATATCTTCCATAAACACCAGAATTATCGCCTTCGGCAACAATATCAATTTTTGTTTCCTAAAAATCCAGTATTCTTGTTTAGTTCCTATCTTCTTATGATATTTCTCCCTTAATCATTAATTATTCGTAAGCCGGCTCTCTTGGAAATTACCTATGTTTTTGTTTTCCTACATTAGTTTATCAAATTCTTCTTTCCTCAGCTCATAGTATATATAGCCTGTTCCTTAACTAAGTTCAGATCATCAATAACTAAACCTTCTCTAGGTGTTGTATGATGGTACAAAGATCAAACATGACTTGCATTTTTATCTTCTCTGTTGCTTTCTTTTTAAGTTTCCAATTGACTATTGCTCAGCGTTCAACTGGTTTGCAAACTTACCTTGTCCATGTAAACAAGCCAACTGCACAAGTTCTTGCTAATTCAGCTGATCTAGAAAGCTACTATAACTCCTTTTTACCGGAAGAGTTTGAAGGTTTGGAGGTGCCATCACGTATTATTCACTCCTATCACCATGTGGCGATTGGCTTTGCGGCCAGATTGTCAGCTGAGGAAGTAAAAGAAATGGAAAAGAAAGATGGTTTTGTGTCGGCGAGGGTTGAGAAGATTTTGGCTTTGCATACAACACATACTCCAAATTTCTTGGGGTTGTACCAGAATATGGGGTTTTGGCAAGAATCAAATTATGGTAAGGGTGTGATCATTGGGGTTCTGGACACTGGAATTACTCCAGGACATCCATCTTTTTGTGATCATAACATGCCACCCCCACCGGCAAAATGGAAAGGGAAATGCGAGTTCACAGGAAATGTGACTTGTAACAAGAAGCTCATTGGTGCGAGGAATTTTGTGAGTGGTTCAAGTGATCCACCATTTGATGAGGAAGGTCATGGCACGCATACTTCAAGTACGGCAGCTGGTAACTTTGTTGATAATGCAAATGTGTTTGGTAATGCCAATGGTACCGCAGCCGGTATGGCACCTCTTGCCCACATTGCCATGTACAAGGTGTGTAAAGATGGTTGTTCAGATGTTGATATACTGGCTGCATTGGATGCTGCAATAGACGATGGTGTTGACGTGCTCTCTCTTTCCATTGGTGGATTTTCTGCTCCTTTTTATGATGATAATATTGCCACTGGTGCTTTTGCTGCAATCCAAAAGGGTATTTTCGTGAGTGCTTCTGCCGGTAATGAAGGTCCATTAAATTCTACACTATCAAATGAGGCCCCTTGGATTCTCACAGTTGGCGCTAGCACTCATGATAGGAAGATAGTGGCAACAGCTGTGCTAGGGAATGGAAAAGAATATGACGGTGAATCGGCTTTTCAGCCCACTGATTTTCCTCATACTTTATTGCCCTTGGTATACCCTGGCCTGTCCGATCAAGAGGCTGCATTTTGTTCATCAGGATCACTAAATAATACTGATGTCAAAGGCAAAGTTGTCGTGTGTGACAGAGGTGACGGTGTACCAAGACTTGAAAAAAGCCAAACTGTAAAGGATGCTGGTGGTGCCGCCATGATTCTTGTCAATCTAGAGATTGACGGAGATGGAACTTTTGCTGATGCTCATGTCCTTCCCGCGACACATGTGAGTTATAATGCTGGAGAAAAGATTAAAGCGTACATTAACTCAACCTCCACACCTTCAGCAAGAATTCGTTTCAAAGGCACAAGCATCGGATTTAAGAGTGCGCCGTCTGTGTCATCTTTTTCCTCCAGGGGTCCTAACCTAGCAAGTCCGGGCATTGTCAAACCCGACATTATTGGTCCTGGAGTGAACATCCTTGCTGCATGGCCCGTCTCTGTGGAGAACAAAACTGGCACTGATTTGACATTTAACATAATCTCCGGAACCTCTATGTCCTGTCCTCACCTTAGTGGAATTGCGGCTTTGCTAAAAAGTGCACACCCTGATTGGTCGCCAGCAGCAATTAAATCTGCAATAATGACCACAGCTGATCAATCCAATCTTGAAGGTCAACCCATCCTTGATCAGAGGGATCTACCTGCTGATATTTTTGCCACTGGTGCCGGCCATGTAAATCCATCAAAAGCAAGTAATGCAGGACTTATTTATGACATCCAAGTAGAGAACTACATCCAATATCTTTGTGGTCTTGGCTACAAGGAAAAAGATATCGGGCTTATTGTGCAACAAAGTGTCAAGTGCTCACTACAATCAAGCATATCTGAGGCAGAACTGAACTATCCTTCTTTCTCCATTATACTTGGACCTGAGACTCAGAATTATACAAGAACAGTTACAAACGTTGGCGATGCAAGCTCAACTTACGTTGTTAACATCACTCAAATTCAAGGACTTGATATAGTTGTCGAGCCTGCTACGCTTGTCTTCACCCAGGTGAACCAAAAGGCAACATATTCAGTATCCTTTGCGCAAACAGGTAGAATCAGCGACCTCTTTGTTCAAGGAGCTATATCATGGATCTCTAACAAATATGTTGTTAGAAGCCCAATATCTGTTAAATTGGAATAAAGGGGCTATAAGGAGATGCTCTGGAAGTGGACTAGTGAATGCCATTTCCCACACTAGCCATCTTTATGTTTGTTTCTGCAATAATAGAAGGTTGCAGCTTTTCTGAATAGCTGAAAACTACAAAAATCATGCTTTTAGTGAGACTTTACTGTATTTAATATGATATCCTTTGCATTTCTTCATAGAATGGTTGAGGAGATTCCAATAATTCTGTGTGCCAAAGCAATAAAACAGTCTTCAACTGAGGGAAAAAACCATGTAAATTCGCTGTTATATACCATGTTGATTCGCTAAATGTTCATGCGTACCAAGTCGAATACACTTTGTTTGCAACTACAATGGCCAATTTTATAGCAACGGGCGTGAAATGCAATACGAGATCGCATATTCTATTGCACCATTGCTGTTGGATGCTTGTTAATGGTCGAGTTTGTCATGTAATAGTCATATAAATTTTGGTGTACTAGACCATCTAATCTTGTTTTGAGAAATTTTTGGTAGCCACTAATTAATTAATTAATATGTTTGTACTATTTGATCTGTCTAATTGTTTGATCTCAACTTTGCTACTTAATTACTAGTAAGTCAAAATTTACCAAAGTCAGTGCTCCGCGAAAGATCACATACATTATAATACAACCAAAAGGAAAATGAGGACAAGACACAAAGATCTCTAATGTGATTTGATTTCAAGGCAACAGACTTTCATTTTGAAGCTGAGATTGTGAAATTGTTTCACAAATAGACAAAGAAATAGAGAAGAACAGCCACATAATCACCACTAGTCGCCATCATCGGAACAGCAACACCTCTTCCAGCCCCTTCTCTTACCCAATCATCGGTGTTAATCTAACACGACCACTTGCATCGGGGCAAAGAAACACACACGATTGCAACACACGTCCGTGGTCTGACCACAATGAGCATCTAGCACGATTGTGGCAACATTAGGATTGGTTCTTTCTATTGTAGCTTTGGCTGGAACGATATCGAAATGGATCTCCTGGTGCTTTGCAATTATTGCCAGTACAGCCACAACTAATACAAGGAGGGTATTTCGTCATAGCAGCCATAGATTGAGAAAGAAATAGAAAATCAAGAGAAAAAATGATTATTCTTTTCTCCATTTTTAAGTGACTCGCAATCTATTGAGCAAACAATCTTACAATAAATACTTCCTCCCTAGCACTTGATGTCACGACCCCTTTTCGGAAGAAGTTGTGACCGGCATCCGGTTGCTAAATTTAACCGGGCGAACCATCTACACTTATTAAAACTATTATAACCTTAAACTTTATATGCAACAAGGCAATTGTAATACCCCAATATTTTAATTGAGGATATATATTGGACATTTAGAAAATAATTTAAGTCCAAAACAAAAAAAAAAGAAAATAATAAAGGAACAAATTAAACTAATAAAGAAGAAAACCTAGTCAAACTAAAACTAAAAGGGGATTTGAGTCCTTCACCTAATAGGATTTAAAAAAAAAAACAAAACAAAACAAACAAACAAAAGGGGAAAAGTGGTTTGCAACGGAGAAGCAACAAAAAAAAAAAAAGAAACAGAGAAAGAAAGAAGAGGAAAAGAAAGAAGGAAAAAGGGAAAAGAAAAACGAAAAAGGGAAAGGGGAAAGGGAACGCAGCCCTTGCTGCAACTACAACAGAAGCAATCATCAAAGTTTCAAAAGGAAGAAAAGAATAGAGCTTGGTCAATAAGGTTTGCAAGGCAAAGAAACTGAAGAAGGAAAATTTCAGCGCATAATTTCTACCCGTAAAAGCACTTCTCGACTTAAAGGTCAAATTTTCCCCTTCCTTTGATTCTGCTTGAGTTTCTGGTGATTTCTTGTAATTTTGATCACGTGTTTATGGGAATATATTGGGTACTGAAAATTTAATACCTACAAGAAGTATTATAGGCAACTATCAAGGTCCTTCTAATTCACATGGTTAATGAGATTGAAGGGTACAATGAACGGACAATACGAATGCCATTTTATTTGAAGATAATGAACTGGTTTGAGTTAATTGTAGCATGAGTAGATATAAATTTTCATGGGTCGAGTTAAATAGTAATACTAGCGACTCAAAAGTGGTTTGATTCAAATTATTTAGATATGAAAATACCCATGAATAATTGGAATCTTTATTCTGAATAGGCTAAGTAACGCCATAATCAGATTTTATATTTTCAATAATTTAAGTATGTTGTCGAAATCCTTACTTAATCCGTTGTACTTCTGTAAAACCATCAAGATGATATATGGTGTAAACTATTAATTTCTATTCCCTCAAATTCTCAATATGCTTAGAAAAGAAGTTTTTTTTCAAAAAAAAAAAAAGGTTTGAGATTAGAAAAATTTATGATAAATTATGAATTAGTTGAATTACTCATAGCTTGGGTAAAATAATAATAGTAATTTGGCGAATTAAGAGTCAAATATGAAACCTCGAGGGTTGGGTATTCTAAATTAGCTATGAATTAGCCTAAACAAAGAAATTAACATGAGATCGATATTATGTAATTATAGATTGATTGGAGGAGTTGTACGAATTGCTCGAGGTGAAGCATTTGGTAATTCGGCTCGAGTACTGTGAGTAGTAATCTTACCGCAATTTGTATTTTCATAACTTGCATGATTTACACATGATTTTTAATATGAATATGTTACCGATTATTTTGAATTGCATGTGGGACAAATCTTTTACTCGATATGAAACCGAAATAGTTATTTGAGATGAGTACCGTGATTTTAAATATTTTTATTGTCACTAGATCTGTTTTACCGCTACTTGAATTTTCTGTTATCGAAAGGAAGTTATATGATTTGATAGGAACTGAAATGCCCTATATTGTTTTAAAATAGTTTCTACGAGTATATACGGATTACAGAGACAAGTATAAATGGGAATAGACATTGAAAGATCTCGTAGCTAACGGTGGGTTCGCTAGACCTGGTGCACCTTGTAATTACTGATTACCGTTATAGCCCTCGCTAGTGGGAAGGTAGAACTAGCATACCGTTACCGATTTTCCTCGAGTAGGGACTACCGTTATATATGACTTCTGGTAAAGAAGTCCACAGTTATACCGATTACATGATCCGTTCATTGGAACCTCCCAAAATATGAATACTGATATTATACAGTGTTACCGATCTTATTAAATGAATTGTTTATTATATTTTACTACAAGAAAAGCATGATGAGACTAGAAATTATTTATTGTTCTGAAAGAGCATTTTTATGTGATTTTCTCTTTGAGATACTAGCATGTTTTCTGACTTGTCCCCAAATAAAAACGGTTGTGGTTAAGTATTATTATTCACTGAGCTAGCGACTCATTCCCTGCTAATTTATTTTACAGAGACAGCCGTTGACGCAGGCGAGGATCTCGTCAATTAGAGCGCACAGGTTGGCATTTTCTCGGTGAGCCTCACACTTGTTCGCGTGGGCATAGATTTTCTGATTGTTATAGTCTTTTCATTGAACTCTTAGAGTCGCTCCATAGTCATTATTTTAGTGTTATGCGTATTCTTTCATTATTATGGTTTTATGTTGAGTATTGTACTCCTTTATCAAAGTTGGAGATAGATTGGTATTTCTATTGGTTAGTTGGTAGTTTAGTTATATTGAAAATTTGTACTGGTTAATTGACAAGTTGTCAATTGTTTGGTTTAATATTAGGGTGTTTGGTTGTTGGTTTGAGACAGAAAATTTTTTTTGGATGGTCCAAAAACAGGGGAAACTCTGTCCGATTTTCTGTAAAATTTCCGATGAGGCTTACTTGGGAGCACTTGCTCCTAAGCGCCGGTCACAATCCTAAATTGGGTCGTGACAGCAATATTTTAACCAAATACTTTTAATTAGTTTGAAAATCTAAAATAACTAGCTCCCAAACTTTGTTCGTAGTAACTACTGAAATACTGCTAAGTTATTATCAAAAACATCTGAATCTTAACCCACCGACTGTGTCAATGAAGCCTCTACTGATAAACTGACGCACTGCTCAGGACATGAGATTGCCTGGCTAATTCTCCAAGTAAACAAAGAAACAACTAAATAAAGATGACTCAAAGGAATACTCCACGAACAAAATCGGAGCTCACCAATAGCACTGGAAGAGAGGGAAATCCTAAGCTGTAGCCTGCTCGCCTGCAAAATTGGTTCCTATGTTGTACCGCAGACCAACATAGGTTCCCAAAGGAGAACGTCAGTACCATCCATAGTACTTAGTGAGTCTCGACGATAGGGGACGAAACTTTAATAAAACATACATTATAAATGAAGATTCTAAATGCAGGGAAAACATAAAGCTTCTAAGGACAGTTCTAGAATAATTCGTCATCGAATGTTGCTAGCACTACTCACTTGAACTTCTTAAGTTTTCTTAGCACTACTCACTTTCCCAAGGGACTCAAAATTTTGGCTAACTCCCTAAATTTTTAAAAATTTCAGCAGAGTCTTCCCTGTAAATTGGACTATCCAAAAAAAATATCCCTGTCACCAATACCACAACTACACCAACAACAACCAAGTATACCATAACAGGCATTCATAGGCACCATACACAACTCATAAACTAATTACTCACACTTCGGCAAGGAGGTACCATAATAACCAACCAAAAATCTAAAGCACAACACTTCAGCAAAAGTAAATCATTTTAATGAATTAAATGTACTTTGGCATTGTACTAAATCATTTAATAACTAAATATGCTTTGACAGACACTAAATTACTTCAACGACTAAGAATAATCTAGTAAGGACATAAACACTTGCTAATTTGTATTTAATAAATAAAATATAAATGTCAAGCCAAACCTAGGTTCACATACCTTGTTCCTCAAATAAATAAAGATACTTCTTCCTCGACCTCCTTTTTAGCCTCTTTTGAATCATGATTACTCCACAAAACTATTACCAATGCTATGTCTTTTGTTCTCAACTTTCTTACTTGCCTATCGAGAATTTCTATAGGTACCTCATCATAAGTCAAGCCTTCAGGTGTTATATGCGACTCATCATGAATGTACTTTCTAATCATAGACACATAAAAGATAGGATGAACAAAGGATAACTCAATGGGCAACGCTGGTTCATAAGCCACTTTCTGCTTCTTTTCTATAATCTCATAAGGTCCGATAAATCTAGGACTAAGTTTCCTTTTCTTACCAAACCTCATAACTCCTTTCATTAGTGAAACTTTCAAAAACACCTTGTCACCAAACATGAATTCTAAGTCACGATGCCTCTTGTCAGAATAGGACTTCTGACGACTCTGAGCCGTTTTCAGCCTTTCTCTGATTAGCTGAACTTTCTCTAAGGCCTCACAAACAAATTCTAGACCGATCAACGACACCTCTGCTGCTTCAAACCAACCCACTGAAGACCTACATCGCCCATACAATGCTTCATAAGGAGCCATACCAATGCTGGACTGATAGTTGTTATTGTAAGCAAATTCTATAAGTGGCAAGTGATCATCTCAATTACCTCCAAAATCTATAACACATGCTCGCAACATATCTTCGAGAGTCTGAATGGTCCTTTCTTCCTGACCGTCGGTCTGTGGATGGAAAGTGGTGCTCAAATTGACCTTGGTACCTAATCTTGTATGAAATGCGTGCCAAAAAGCACCGTGAACTGATGTCCTCTGTCAGATATGATTGAAACTGGAGTACTATGCAATCAGACTATTTCTTTGATGTACAACTGCACATACTGCTATGCGGAATCTGTCGTCTTTACTGGTAGGAAATGCGTGGACTTTGTCAGTCAGTTTACACAATCCAAATTGAATCATGCTTACGGTATGTGCGAGGCAGACCTACTACGAAATCCATATTAATCATCTCCCATTTCCACTGTGGTATCTTTATATCTTGAGCTAAGTCACCAATCTCTGATGCTCGGCCTTGACTTGCCGGCAATTCGAACATTTGGCCACATGAGCTGCTACTTGCTTCTTTATGCCTTTCCACCAATACAACTCTTTCAAGTCCACATACATTTTGCTAGCACCTGGGTGGATAGAGTACCTCGAACTGTGAGCTTCTTCCATTATGGCCTTCCTAAGCCCATCTACATCAGGCACATATAACCGATCATTCAACTTCAAAACTCCATCACTTCCTAGAGTGAAAGCAGCGATTTATTTGTTTCTGACTCCTTCTTTTAACTTCACTAAGTACGGATCTTGGTCTTGCTTAGCCTTAACATGCGCAACAAGAGAGGATTGCGCTAAGGCATACACAGTTATACCTCCTTCTTCGGTCTCATCCAATCTAATTCCATCATTTGCAAGTTTTTGAATTTCTCAACCTAAAGTTCGCCCTTGTACTGCAAGATGGGCTAGAATGCCCATTGACTTCCTACCAAGTGCATCTGCTACCACATTAGCTTTGCCTGGGTGATAAAGGATATTGATGTCATAATTCTTCAATAGCTCGAGCCACCTTCTCTGTCTCAAATTTAATTCTTTCTGCTTGAAAATGTACTGGAGGCTTTTGTGATCTGTAAACACTTCAGAATGCTCACCATAAAGGTAGTGCCGCCATATCTTTAATGCAAACACCACTGCTACAAGCTCCAAGTCATGTGTGGGGTAGTTCTTCTCATGATGCTTTAACTATCTGGAAACATAAGCAATAACTTTTCCATCTTGCATAAGAACACAACTGAGACCAACTCTGGAGGCATCACAATACACTATGAACCCACCCGAACCTGTCGTTAAGGTTAACACAGGTGCAGTGGTCAACCTCTTCTTTAACTCTTGAAAACTCTGCTCACAAGCATCTGACCATTGGAACTTAACTGCTTTCTGAGTCAACTTAGTTAATGGAGCTGCAAGTGAGGAAAACCCCTCTACAAACCTTCTATGGTAGCTAGCTAACCCTAAGAAATTCCTGATTTCGGTTGGCGTTGTCGGCCTTGGCTAGTTCTTCACTGCTTCTATCTTCCGAGGGTCTACTTTTATGCCTTCACTAGATACCACGTGGCCTAAGAATGCCACGGACTGCAACCAAAACTCACATTTTGAAAACTTGGCATAAAGCTCATTCTCCTTCAAGGTTTGCAAGGCTATCTTGAGATGGTCTGCATGCTCATCCTCACTCTTAGAGTATACCAAAATATCGTCTATAAACACGATAATAAAGGTATCGAGGAATGGCTTGAAAACTCTGTTCATGAGGTCCATGAATGCAGCTGGAGCATTTGTCAACCCGAAGGACATTATTAGAAATTCATAGTGCCCGTAGCGAGTTCTAAAGGCTGTTTTAGATATATTCGCTTCTCTGATTCTCAACTGATGGTACCCCGACCTCAAGTCTATCTTTGAAAAGTACTTTGCACCCTGAAGTTGATCAAATAAATCATCAATTCTTGGCAATAGGTACTTGTTCTTAATGGTAACTTTATTCAACTGCCGATAGTCGACGCACATTCTGAGAGGCCCGTCTTTCTTCTTGACAAACAGGATCGGGGCACCCCATGGTGAAACACCCGGCCTGATAAAACCCTTGTCAAGAAAGTCTTTCAACTGTTCTCTCAATTCATTAAGTTCTGTTGGAGCTATCCTATAAGAAGGTATAGATATGGGCTGAGTACCTGGCATGAGATCAATGCCAAAGTCTATGAATCTTTCAGGAGGAAGTCCGGGAAGGTCATCTGGGAAAACTTCTAGAATTCTCTAACAACTGGCACAGACTGAAGAGTTGGTGGTTCTGATTCTGCATTAATGATGTGATCCAAATAGGCAAGACACCCCATGCCGATCATTCGTTATGCCTTAAGGTAAGAAGTAAATGTACCTATAAGCAATGCTGAATTACCTTTCCACTCTAATACTTTTTCATTTAGAAATTAGAACCTGACTATCTTGGCACGACAATCTAACATGGCATAGAAGGAAAACAACCAATCCATACCCATGATCACATCGAAATCCACCATTTCTAACTCTATGAGATTGGCCTCGGCGCTGCGACCTTGGACTGAAACTATACAACCTCTGTAGACTCTTGTGGCTTCCATTGACTCGCCAACTAGAGTAGATACTAGGAATGGCTCACTAAGTTGTTCAGTTTCTAGCCCGAGGTTAATTGCAAAGTATGGAGTCACGTACGAAAATGCTGAACTTGGATCAATTATGGCATAAGCATTATGTGAGCAGACTAGAAGTATACATGTAATAACTTTTGTAGATACCTTTGCACTCTGACGATCAAGTGTAGCAAACAAACGGGGTTGTCCCCCTCCCTGAGTTACTCGATCTGCACGTCTGCCTACCCCATGCCCCATCTGATTATGAGAACCACGAGCCTGAGGTGGTGCAACTATTGTAGCTGAGGAACTAGATAGACGAGTTGATCCCCCACTGAAATTACATTGCAACTTTGGGCAGTTGGCCTTTATATGAACAATGTCTCCATAATGATAGCAACCGTGAAACCCAAGCTTGCACTGACCTGAATGTTGCCGCTTACATGTACCACAAAGACCTTGTTGTTGTGAATGTTGCTCAACATGACTCTGGCTATATGAGGATGATGCCCTAAAATTCTGATTCTGGCGAGACTGGTTTCTATAAACTCTGAGTACGTCTAAAGGAAGACCCACCACCTGACTGATGACTGGACTGAGCTGGTGCTAATGACTCTTTATTGGAGGAACCCCTTCCACCTCCGCTGGATGTACCATTAAACCCGCCTGCTGTCCCGGCTTTCTTGTTATGCTCTTTTTTTTCTCTCCTTTGTTGTCTGTCTTTTTCTAAGTGCTTGGCGAATCCCCCAACAGAGGAGAAAGCTACCATTTCTACCGCTGCAGCTGATGTCGTATCCTTAATGTGGTAAGCCTAACCGCCAACAAACCTGCGAATCTTTGATTTTTCTGTCTTAACCATGTGAGGAGCAAGCTTAGCCAAATTATGAATTCCATGTAGTACTCTTACACACTTTTATTCCCTTGCTTGAGCTGCTCGAAACTGTAGCCTTAGCTTCCCTATCCTCTTCTGGTATAAAATTAGCCATGAAGGCCTCTTCAAATTCTTCCCAAGTAGGCGGACCATCATCTTCATCTCTTTCCTTTTCCCACATCCAACCAAGCACCAGCCATATCTCTAAGCTGGTAAGCAGTCATCTCCATAGCTTCATCATCAAATGCCTTCATCGCTCGGAGGGCTTTCTTGACACCCTCTAGCTACAATATTGGATCTTCATAAACTATAGTACCACGGAATAATGGAGGACTCAGCTTTAAAAATTCGTTCACTCTTGAGGACTCATAATTATTCTGTCTATTTGATTGAGGTGGAATCTCATCTCTTCTCTCATTTTGATTGTCCATGAAGGCTTTAAACATTTCCATAGCACTGTTGACAACATTAAACATCTGACCCACCTCTGGAGATATAGCTGTTTGAGCCAGAACTACTGTTGGGGGTGGCACTGGATCCTGGGGTACTTTCTCATCATGCTCCACCCTTTCTTCATGTTCAACCCGGGGCACTTGAACCCCCTTGTAGATTTACCCTTCATTTTCTGAGTTGAAGCCTTCTTAGTTCTACCTTGAGCCACAATAGTAGCAATAGTTTCTTGAGCAGCATCCTGAGTGTCGGTGTCAGAGCTGCAAGTCGAGCCATTTTTGCGAGTTTTGGAGAAATGAATACATGAGATAATTTCTTAGAGGTAGGCTCTACTGCACGATAAAGTATAAAAAAATGAGACTTTTCCTAAATGCTCATAGCCTCCTACTTATAAGTATGGCGCGCTTCATGCCTATAAATAAGACTCCACTGACACGGCTTCATAGACCCCTAGGACTCTATAAACCTGAGGCTCTGATACCAAGTTTGTCACGACCCCTTTTTGGAACAAGCCATGACCGGCACCCGGTCACTAAATTTAACCGGCCGAACCATCTACACTTATTAAAACTATTATAACCTCAAACTTTATATGCAACAAGGCAATACTTTAACCAAATACTTTTAATTAATTTGAATATCTAAAATAACAAGCTCCCAAACTTTGTTCATAGTAGTTATTATCAAAAACATCTAAATCTTAATCCACCACTGTGTCTATGAAGCCTCTACTGATAAACTGATGCACTGCTCAGGAAATGATATTGCCTGGCTAGTTCTTCAAGTAAACAAAAAAAATAACTAAATAAAGATGAATCAAAGGAATACTCCACGAACAAAAGCGGAGCTCACCAATAGCACTAAAAGAGAGGGAAATCCTAACTTATAGCCTGCTCGCCTGCAAAATCGGTTCCTACATTGTATCGCAGAACAACGTAGGTTACCAAAAGAGAACATCAGTACCATTGATCTCATCCAATTTCACTCCTCTATTCGAGGTTATGAAGACGGTCCATGCAATAGTAATACCCAACAAGAGTCGAGGTCGAATTCCGCAGGGAGCTATATGTATGGGAGTTAGTAGTATATATCTTAGCGTGTGAGTTTGTATATCAAAATTTGCACTTCCACAAAAATTGGTTTGTTTTAAATTCTAATTTAAACTACAATTGCAATTTAAGAAATAGAATTAGGAAATTATTTTTGTTATTTTTCAAATGTTGTAAAAGGCCTAAGGGTATGACCTTCGCCTTGGTGTTTGCCTAACGGGTTGTAAACTTTAAAACTTATTTTATTGGTCGGGGTGTATTATAGCTAACAACACTCGGTTACCCACTCAATACCTCTCGGTCAGAGAGTGATTTTGCGGAATTTGGCTTTCTCAAGTCCAAATAGGTATTGAACAAAATGGTTGATAAAAAGCTCAAGTCGGATTTTACTATCTCTAGGTTCAACCCTTTAATTGGGTTTATCAATCTCTCGATTGACCCAATTTCTTGCTAGCAAGTTTTTCTAGACTAAGTCTCTCTTTCTCAAGTAGAGACCAAGTCAAATAAGTATGAACTAATGTTTGCAACCATTAATTCGTCAAATAAAAGCAAGAACAAGGCTAAATAATACATACTCAACCATAAACAAACAATAAATCAAACACCTATTAAATTCAGACACTAGGGTTGGGTCATAATTCTAGTAAAGATCTACCTACTCATGCTTGAAATTGAAGAAAAAGAAGAAGAAATTATAATTAAACTCATATTGCAAGATTGAAATGATAAAATCTATGTTAAAATAGCTCAAAATATGAAAAACTACTAAAAGAAGTAAAGAGAAACGACTACTGTAGCTGCTGATATCCAAAGTTAACCTAAAAATGTGAAACTTGTCTATTTATACAGGGCTGAAAATTTCGGACAAAAATACCCTCTCGGAGGTTCTACAACCACACAATTTCATGTGTGGTCCGCACTTTTCTTCAGCTTGACAGGATTGGAGGTCTGCGACCGCATATTATGAACTGCGGCCACACTGCACTCTTTCTGCGGTTCGCACTTTTACATGTGCGGTTGCACAACTCTTATTTTGCTGCCGCACAATAAGTCCGCACTTTTGCTGGACTTAAATTGCAGATTCTGTAAACTTTGCTCTGACCCAACTTCTGCAGCCACATAATTCATGTGCGGACTGCACTTTGCACCAGTCTCTGATGGGTTTTCCTTCATAGCCTGCGGCGGCAGATGATATTCTGCGGTCCGCACTTATGAGATTTTGTGCCTTTTTTGTCCTTGAGTTCAGATTGCTCTTTCTTGAGTTGGATTTCATCTTGGGAGCTCATCTTCCAATATTCCTGCAATTAAGCACATTCCATCAGTTTTCGGGAACACAACTAGACGCTTTTGGACTAAAATGAAAGCTAAAAGGCATTAATAAGTGGTCAAAATCCTCATTTATCAACTTCCCCAAACTTAAGCTTTTGCTTGTCCTCAAGCAAATAAGTGGTTCCCACCTCCACTAGTTAAGAGCCATTCCAGCAAATCACAGTGAGTCATTCACACATCAATTGGGACTAATAATTACCCACACCACTTATGAATTATCAACAAGGCAACAAGTTAAACTTTTAAGCACAAATAGTTCTAATGTGACACTTGAGCATCAAGAGTTGACTTTATTCATCAAGGAAGCTTGCTCTTTCATGTAGGTCATTGTGGATCCCAAAACTTCTCCTCCCCCTTTGCTCTCCGTTTGACTATTTCACTTAAGAATTTAGCACTCACTCCAAGGATTTGCGAAAGGTTCACTCGTCTCTCTCAAGGAATGTCGCAAGTATGGCTTTAAGTACCATAAGCTTGCCCTTCATGTAAATCACAACTAATGTAAGCTCACTCGACTTGAAATCACATAGGGCATTTTCGGAATGCATTGAAGATTTTTGGACTAAGGTTGGATATGCTATGATAAAATTGGTTCATCTTTGCTTAAGCACACCATTTTCTTTTCTCGACTCGTGCTTTGCTAACTCTTGAGGAATTTTCTTTTTCTTGGGGGGACTAGAGAGACTTAACATCACTCTTTCTTGATCGTGACATTCATTTTCTCCCTCTTTGATTTCTCTATGCTTTTCATCATTACTTTCCTTTGAATCCCTTCAACTCCTCAACTTATTCGCTTTCTTTTTTTAGCAATTTTCTTTTTGTTCTTTCCTTTTCTTTCCTTTCCTTCTTTTTGTGCCTTGATACCTCTTTCAGGTTCCTCTTCTCTCCCCCAAACTTTCTTTTTTAGCCAATAGTTTCACAAGAGTGTTAACGAAAGCTCGGGTGCCAAGAGAGGGCCACTACAAAATGGGTAAATTCTTGTAACATGCTTATCAAATGAGAAAGGTTCAAGGCTCAAATGGATTGATTAGGGATAACAACATTGGTGGGCAATGGAAACTTCAAGCAGGTCAAGGAGAGCCTACAATCACTTCTCAAGCCAAGCAAAACTTAAAATTTCGCCTAGAAATACATTCGGGGCAAGTTCTAGACCATTGGCACCGGTACTTGGACTTACAACAACAATATCTTACCTTTTACGCAGCTAGATTGTTAAAGAGGATAGAGTCGAGGGCCCACAACGATCATATTCAAGATTGAAAATCACTATGGTTCGGTTAAACCACTCGATGATAGCCTAAGTCAACACAAGAGTCACAAGGTCACTACCTAGAGCTAATTCTTTTCAAAAACTTTGTTTATAACCATAAACATGCAGCTATTGTTGGTACCAAGTGAAGCATGTTTAACTTTTCGATCAGGACTCATTGAAGCCTTGTTATTCATTACTACTACTATTATTACCTAAAAATCAAACTGGACTCAATCCCTTAAGAAGGTTGTCACGTCATCTATCATTGGGAAGAGTCACCCGGTTCACACAAAAACCACATTTAGAAAGAACCGTGGCATTAAGAAAACCAAAGGCCTATTATCCACTAAGACATAAAAAAAGCTATTAAATCAAAAAGAATCTACTAATTCAAGAAGAAGACAAACATAAATATAAAGAAGCTATAAAACAAAAGAATTGTTGAAATCTAAAAGAATATACATAATGAGAGATAAGAGGGAATATATACATAGTGAGAATTAGGAAGAAAATAGTAATAAGTTAATTACATGCCAAAAGTCTCATAGTTATCAAAATATAGAATCATCAGAATGTGTCAAAGAAACTCCACCCCCCGAATAAAAATAAGCATTGTCCCTAATGCTTAACACATAAGAATAAAAAAAGGGAAAGAGTGAAGAAACTCCCTATGGCTTTATGGCCATCTCTGTGTCCCCAGCAGTGGCAGCCGACCTCAGCTTCATCCAATTATATCTGATCATCCTCAATTCTGGGAGTGGCTGGGTTGGTGAACATTTGACGTACTACCTCGCAGTGTCAGTAGCAGTGTCTGGTTCCACAGACTGGCCAGTTGGTGTTGTAGGATATGTAGGATCCGGGCCTGGGTGGTGCGGGTCTATCATCATATCAAATGGAATATCTTCGGCTGCTGCAATCTTGGTAACCCGTCGCCGGAGCTTGTCCACTGACTTCTTGGAGGCCTGGGACTTCCGCATCTTTTTCACTTCCTTTTCAAGATCCTCTATGACTAACCCATGCTGTACCAAAGTGGCCATAATTGTGTTCTCGTTGTCCAATAGCTTTTTCAAGGATTCTTTAACTGTAGGGGGAATCTGGGGTGCTGGAATAGATGATTGTGCTGTAACCTGACCGGATATGTCAGACAGCTTTGCATTAGCTGTCTGTATCCAGTTGTTGAGGCTCGCCAGTGTCTGGGAGACTTGCAGCATAGTAAGTGGAGCAGAGGCTATAGGCACAGGCTTCAAAGCCGAGCTAGAAGGCACTGAGGCTGAAGGTGAAGGCATGGCAGCTGCACTGGTAGAAGGCTCTGCTGAAGTGGATGGCATATCAGCTTTCTCTATAACCACCACCGATGGCTCATCAAACTGGCCTACGGTGGTAATCGGTTGACCCTTTCTCTTCGGGTTGTGGGCATCCATCAGAGAATACCAAGAAAAGGGTTTCTTCGCCCGAACCTTCGTGTCAATATCTCTGGGCTCTACCCGTGCATCCGTAAGGTACTCAGTGATGGTGTTGGGATACGGGTAGGAGGTATCAGCTTGCCTGGCGACCACTGACATATTGGCCGACATCACGGCACCCACATTGATCGGGTACCCGACCATGATGGAGGCGACTAGAACTGCCCGTGGGATAGGAAGGTTTTTTCATTATGGCATGGGTCTAGTCTGCTACAAACAAAGGTCTATCATCCCTTCGCCTCAAAGTTTAGGGTGTTCCACTGAATAGGAACCCCTGCTGTGATCCACGGTGATGGTGGCCCCAGAGCTGCAAGAATCTCAACTAGCCATGGGCGAGCTGCATCTCCCATTGCCAGCTTCTCCAAGTACTGTGCAGGCTTAACATCATCAAACCTCAAGTAGGTTTTCAATATGTGCTGGTCAAACCACACCTTCAGATTCCTCACTTTTGTCACTTTTGTCCCTTTCTTTGTGTGCGCCACATTGGTGTAGAACCCAGACAAGATACTCTTTTGTGTCCACTACGCTCTGGGTGAACCAAATCCACTCTTTTCGCTCTCGGAACTGCCTCAAGACTGCCGGATTATACTGTTCAAGATCTTTCAAATGGAACTGTTGCTCAAGAGTTAGCGACCTCACCGGCCACCACCCACAGAAGCTAGTGAAGGCAGCCAGATTGACGAACCGGTCCTCCCAGACCTCTTTCTTCTTTGACCTCTCAAGGCCGGCAACTGTAGTATCTCCCCTCGGCCATCATCTGGGATGTCATTAACTGTTGTGGCTGGTGCCTCAGGGACAGGTGGAGGATGGCTAGGAAGCCTAGCTAGCACTTTCCGAACCCTCGAAGGTGCTATGCGAAGTGGAAGGCTCGTCCCGGAGTTGATACCTTACTGATGGCTTTGATTGGAAAGCCGACAGCTCTTGAACCGGGTTGCTTCCGATGCTTCCCTAGACGGGGCATAAGATTTGGATTCGAAGGGCTCTGCATTTCTCTCTCGACCAGCTGTAGTCTTCTTTGGGATTATTTTTTGGGCGGTGAGGGGTAAAGTACTCTTGCCTCGACCGTTGGAAGCTTCACTCCTCCCCTTTGAAGTGTCACCGCGGCCACGAGAGCTAACCATTTTCTGTAACAAGCAATAGCAGTAGTTAGTTGTGGTTCAATTTCAAATGGACAGTATAACAAAGTGTAGAACATGAGTGCAGGGTGGGGAAGTACGATCCGCACAATTGCAAGTGCAGCAGCAGATTAGGTTGTACGGACCGCACAATTTGAACTTTCGACCACGGAAATTGAACTGCGGTCCACATAATTATTAGTGCAGCCACAGATTTGAAGTGCGGTCCGCACTTTTATCATCGCACCCCACATCAGAATCACCAAAATGTCACTTCTCTAAAGACATAGATTGGGCTGTTTTGCGGCCGCACTTACTTTTCTGCAGGCGCAATGGGATTTCTGCGGTTCGCACAATTTCAAGTGCGGCCGCAAAATCAGCCTTTACTAAAGAACCCTAATCTCAACTTCTGTGGACTGCATAATTACTTGTGCAGCTGCATATTTCAAAAAATTACGAGCAGACTTTCTAGGGTTGTTCAATTTTTGCACAAATTCAACATGGTATTAACAATTAAGTATGAAAATCAATTCACCCATTCCCCATAGAACAATAATCAGTTGACCCAACACAGTTTACACCCCAACTAGTTGTAAATTTGAAAACTATTGACAAATGGCCTAAAACTACCTAACAAATTGTAAAACTAAACTAAAAATTAAAGAATTCTATGACTAATTGAAGCATATCAGATATGATGTAGTGCGAATGGGTGAACACAGGTGTGGATTGAGTGTGGCAGATGATTTCAATATTTTAGAATTTTGAGTGTTAAAAGAGAAGAAAAAATGTACAGTAGCCCCTAAGGTTATTATTTATACTTAATGATCAGAGTTGAGGGACAAGTGAGGAGTGCGGCCGCAGAATTCCCTCTATGGTCCGCACTCTTTTACCTGGGGGCTCAAATGCCCTTTGATGATCTGCCGTCCACACAATTTGGGGTGTGACCACAGATATTGGCTGCAGACCGCAGAATTTTATGTGCGGTCGCGGATTGGTCATTTCTCTGACAGATCAAACTTCAGAGAGTTTGCATTTCCCATTTCCAAGTTGTGCGGTCCGCATTGAAATTGTGCGGCCGCAGTTGACTTCTGCTATAGCACTCACAATTGTGCGGTCCGCACTTTTTCCATACTTAGCCAATTTTTCTGAGCACAGTTCTTGTAAAGCACACTCATTCCTGCAGTACACTTCAAATCTAGTTAGCACAGAAACAACACCTATCTATAAAAGAAGAAAATCAAAAGAAAAAGAAACATGGGTTGCCTCCCAAGAAGCACCTGATTTAACATCGCGGCACGATGCAGATTACCATCACTTCAAATGAATAACTGCCACCACGTAGCCATCATTAGCTTGTCCCAAATAATACTTCACCCGGTGACCATTAACTCAGAATACCTCATCATTTTTGTTCTTCAAGTCCAATCCACCAAAAGGCGTCACACCCACAATTTCAAAGGGGCTACTCCATTTGGATTTTAACTTTCCAGAAAACATCTTTAATCGTGAGTGAACAACAAAACAAGATCGCCCACCTTGAACTCCTTGTTTCAGATGTATTTTTCATAAAGGTACTTCATTCTTTCTTTGTGCAAAGACGAACTTGCATATGCATGGTAGTGGAACTCATCCAATTCATTCAAATGTGCAACCTACAAGTTTGCGGCTGCATCCCAATCAAGATTCAACTTCTTTAAAGCCCATATGGCTTTGTGTTCAAGTTCCATCGAAAGATAGCAAGCTTTTCCAACTACCAACCAACCAGTATGGAGACATCCCGATAGGAGTTTTAAAAGCAGTCCGATAAGCCCATAATGCATCATCAAGCTTCTTTGACCAATCCGTCTGGTCAACATTCACTGTTTTGGACAAGATACTCTTTATCTCCCGGTTGGAGACTTCCACTTGACCGCTAGCTTGAGGATGATAGGGAGTCGTAACTTTATGAGTGACACCATACTTGCTAAGTAAAGTGTCAAAAGCCTTGTTTCAAAAATGCGACCCCTCATCGCTTATGATAGCCCGCGGAGTACCAAATCTTGTGAAAATATTCTTCTTCAAGAATGCCACCACACTTCTCGCTTCATTGTTGGGTAGAGCAACGGCCTCAACCCATTTAGAAACATAATCAACCGCAACCAAGATGTAGGTGTTTCCACAAGAACTCACAAAAGGACCCATGAAGTCAATATCCCACACATCAAATGTATCGATCTCCAAAATGGTAGTAAGAGATATCTCATTCTTCCTCGAGATTCCACCGGCCCATTGGCATTAATCACATCTCTTCACCATATCTCTTGCATCTTTGTAGAGAGTGGGCCAATAGAAATCACAACTTAGCACTTTACCACCATTCTTGCTCCGCCATGGTGACCACCATAAGGCAAAGAATGGCAAGCCTCAAGAATAACATTTTTCTCTTCATCCGGTACACATCTTCTAATTACTTTATCCGTGCAAATCCGGAAGAGGTAAGGCTCGTCCCAATAATAATCTTGACAATCTTGTTTGAGCTTCTTCCTTTGATTTGAAGAGAACTCATCCAGGATGATTCCACACACTAGGAAGTTTGCTAGATCGGTGAACCATGACACCTCCTTCATTGAAATAGCCAAGAGTTGCTCGTCGGGGAAGGAGTCGTTGATTTCAGGGCAATCATGCTGCTTCCCTTCCTCCTCTAAACGAGACAAGTGGTTCGCCATTTGGTTTTCACTCCCTTTTCAATCTTGGATGTCAGTATCAAACTCTTGCAACAGTAGCACCCATCTCATCAACCTAGCTTTTGAATATTTCTTGCTCATAAGATAGAGAAGTGCCGCATGATCCATATGAACAATAACCTTTGCACCCATCAAGTATGGGCAGAACTTCTCAATTGCAAATACAAGGAGCTCTTTCTTTGTAACGGTGTAACTAACTTGGGCATCACTCATGGTCTTACTAGCATAGTAGTCCAGATGAAAAATCTTGTTGATATGTTGCCCCAAAATTGCTCCAACCGCTACATCACTAGCATCACACACGAGCTCAAAAGGAATATCCAATTAGGAGCGGTGATAATGGGAGTTGTTGTCAACTTGAACTTTAGCAATTCAAAAGCTCTCATGCAATCATCATTGAAGTGAAACTTACCATCTTTCTCTAAGAGCTTGCACAATGGGTTTACCAATTTAGAAAAATCTTTTATGAAGCGCCGGTAGAACCCCCCGTGACCTAAGAAACTTCTCACGCCTGTCACTGAAGTTGGAAGTGGAAGTTTAGAAATCACCTCTATCTTCGCCTTGTCGATCTCTATGCCATTCTTTGAAATTTTGTGGCCAAGGACAATGCCTTCCTCGACCATAAAATGGCATTTCTCCCAATTCAACACCAAGTTCGTTTCTTCACACCTTGCCAATACTCTATCCAAATTTTCCAAACAATCATCAAAGGAATCCCCGACAACCGAAAAATCATCCATGAAGACTTCAAGGTAGTCTTCTACCATATCCGTAAAGATCTCCATTATACACAGTTGAAAAGTCGCCAGTGTATTGCATAAGCGAAATGGCATCCGCTTGAAAGCGAAAGTGCCATAGGGACAAGTGAAAGTTGTTTTCTCTTGATCTTCCGGGGTTATAAGGATTTGGTTGTAGCCCGAATATCCATCTAGAAAGCAATTGAAAGCACGACCGGCCAAACTATCAAGCATTTGGTCAAGGAAGGGGAGTGGAAAATGGTCTTTCCTCGTGACATTGTTTAGTTTGCGATAATCCATACACACTCTCCACCCGATCACCATTCTTGTGAGAATCAACTCGTTCTTGTCACTAGTGACCACTATTATGCCCCCCTTCTCTGGGACACATTACACCGGAGAAGTCCACGAATTGTCAGAAATGGGGTAGACAACCCCTGCATCTAATCACTTGATGATCTCCTCTTTGACCATGTTTGCATGGCTTCATTGAGTCTCCTTTGATGTTCAATGGATGGTTTGGCATATTCCTCCAAGTTAATCTTGTGCATGCAAAATACGGGGCTTATTCCCCGAATATCCGCCACAGTCCACCCAATTGATTTCTTCTTCTTATGGAGTCACCGCCAATGTAGAGTCAACCTGCACATTAGTCAAGCAAGAGGAAAGAATAACCGATAAAGTGGAACAAGGGCCAAGGAATTCATACCTAAGATGTGGAGGCAATGGCTTCAACTCCAACGTGGGAGGCTCTTCAATTGAAGGCTTTATAGGAGTTTTCCTATTTTTTAAGATCCAAGGAAAGTTTCGGGGTGCATAGTTGTACGACCCCATTCCTTACAAAGAATTCACACATTCTATGAAGCCATCCATCTCGTCATCATCAAAGTTGAGCAAGACGGCCTCCAACATATCACCCACATTAATCATGACACTTGTATCATCAATAATCACATCGGTCACCAAGTCCACGAAAGAACATACTTCATTGCTATTCGGTTGCCTCATAGATTTGCACACGTGGAACACCGCCTTCTCATCACCCACCCGGAAAGTAAGTTCTTCGGCTCCAACATCAACAAGAGCCTTCCCTGAGCAAGGAAATGTATTCTAAGAATAATTGACACCTCATAGTTCACTTCACAATCAAGAATAAAAAAATTCGCCGGGAGAATGAACTTATCAATACGAACCAATACATCTTCAATCACTCCCAACAGTCTCTTTATTGTACGATCGGCCATTTGAAATCTCATAGATGTGGGTCTTGGTTGCCCAATTCCCAAGGTCTTGAAAATCGAATAGGGCATCAAATTGATACTCTCCCCAAGATCACAAAGAGCTTTGGCAAACTCGACACTTCCAATGATACAAGGGATTGTGAAAGCACCGAGATCTTCCAATTTAGGGGCCATCGAATGCATAATTGCACTCACTTGATGAATGACTTTGATAGTTTCATCGACCGCTTCTTTGTCACCAAATCCTTCATAAACTTTGCATAACCGGGCATTTGCTCCAAGGCTGAACTGGCACATTTATCGAGAGAATCTTCATCATGTCAATGGACTTTTTGAATTTGTTCTCCCCATTTTGGCTTGGCGAGCCTTTGAGGATATGGAGGAGGTGGCTTAGGCAATGATGCCTTAGCCTTTTGCATTACCAGTTCCGTTATGTCAATAGCATGATCCCTAGATGGGTTCACTCCCTATTGAGTCTCTTCCACCGTGTCATCAATATCAATCTGCACTTCATCATTTACTTGCACCACATTATTCGGGATCTCTTCTTCTTCTACCACTTGCTCATCATCCACAAGTTGCCTTTGACTTGAGGTAGGTGCATTCCCACCTCTTCTACTTCTTTTAGTAATGGCCATGGCATGTCCCGTGTTGTTCCCACCCTTTGGGTTCACCACTGTATCACTTGGTAGTGCCCCATTTAGACGAGAATTTAAAGCTTGAGAGATTTGTCCCATTTGCACTCCTAAGTTGCGAATCGATGTGTTGTGTGAGGCAAGTTGGGCATCATAATCGGCATTTTTCTCCATAATTTGCTTGAATATGTTCTCAATACGGCCCATTTCATTGTTGGAAGAACTAGGACCATGGGAAGGACAAGGAGGTGGGTTGCTCGGTTGTTGATACATCAGGGGCCTTTGAGAACCCGACCCCTGATTTCCTTGATTGTTGTTCCACCCGCCTTGGTTGTTGCCTCCCCAATTTCCTTGGTTATTATTGTTAAGCCAATTCCTTTGGTTGTTGCTTCCACTCCAATTGCCTTGATTGTTGTTATTTGAATTGCCGTGATTGTTTTCACCATTCCAATTACCTTGATTTTGAGAATTCCAATTGCTTTGATTGTTTGAAAGTCTCCATTGTTGTTGACTAGGGCCTTGGAAGTTGTTTCTTTTCCCTTGAAAATTGTTCATATATTGGACCTCTTCTTCTTGGTCATTGTAAGAATTATCTTGATCAAATCCACTATCATCTTGCACAAAATTGTCCACTCTTTGTTGGACTTGAGAACTTCTTGTTCTTCCCTTGTTCACCATCATATTTAGTACCTCCATTTCATTGATTTGCCTCGAGTTTTGCACTTGTTGAAGTTGATCCTTTGCCAATTGGTTCATGGTGGTTGTCAACTCCGCTATGGCTTGTCCATGGTCATGTAACTCTTTATGAAGAAGAATCACATTGGGATCCCCTTGTGGAATATTGGCTCTATATTGTCACACCGATGAAGTATCCGCCATCTCATCCAAAATATCACACTCTTTCGCATAAGGCGCAGTCATGAAGTTCTCACCGGCAAGTTGATTCACTACACATTGGTTGGTGGTATTGATCCCCCGATAGAAAGTTTGTGGAATCATGTTCTCCATCATATCGTTGTTGGGGCACTCTTTCACCATTGTTATATACCTTTCCCATATCTCTTGTAGTGGTTCATTGGGCTCTTGCTTGAATGCTAGAATTTCATCCCGAAGAATAGCCATGTGCCCGGGAGAGAAGTACTTAGAAATAAATTTCTCCGCTAGTTTATCTCAAGTATGAATGGAATGATTTGGAAAATGTTCCAACTAATCTAAAACTTTCCCTTGTAGAGAGAAGGGAAAAAGACTTAGCCTCAAAGAATCATCGGAGACATTTGTTTGTTTGCTCCCCCAACACGTATCGACGAACCCTTCAAGTGTTTATATGCATTTTGACCCGGTGCACCGGTGAAGAACCCTCGTTGCTTGAGCAAAGTGAGCATCATATTGGTTATTTAGAAGTTTCCCGCCCTAATACGGGGAGG
>MCJB01015629.1:0-17536 GCA_002018475.1 Nicotiana obtusifolia | reverse complement strand
GGGGGGGGGGGGGGGAGCTATAACACTTGCATACCCTTCATTCAGCAACATCCAGTGTGGAGCCGCTCGTGGTGGAGGTGGGGGTGGAGTGGGCACATTGTCGTGAGACACTCGGCCTCATCTATTGGCTTGAGGTTCAAGAGGGACCTCATTCATTTAATCATCCTCAACGTCCACATCCCCCAAAGCTATGTTTTCGAGCTTATTGTTTGTCATGATTGCACCTACAATAACTCAACATGTTAGTAACTGGGAAGGAAAAGAAGATATTCCCAAAACACACCTAATTATATAGCTAACATCATTTTTAGCTCCCCGGCAACAACGCCAAAAATTGATCTCGTCCAATTTAACTCCTCTATTCGAGGTAATGAAAACGGTCGATGCAATAGTAATACCGAACAAGAGTCGTGGTCGAATCTGCAGGGAGCTATATGTATGAGAGTTAGTAGTATATATCTTAGCGTGATATTTTGTATATCTAAATTTTCACTTCCGCTAAAATTGTTTTTTTTTTTAAATTCTAATTTAAACTGCAATTGCAATTTAAGAAATAGAAGTAGAAAATTCTTTTTGTTGTTTTTCAAATGTTATAAAAGGCCTAGGGGTATGACCTTCGCCTAAGTGTTTGCCTAACGGGTTGTAAACTTTAAAGCTTGTTTGGTTGGTCGGGGTGTATTATAGCTATCAACATTCGGTTACCCACTCAATACCTCTTGGTCAGAGAGTGATTTTGCCCAATTTGACTTTCTCGAGTCCAAATGGGTATTGAATAAGACGGTTGATGAAAAGCTCAAGTCGGGTTTTACTATCTCTAGGTTCAACCCTTTAATTGGGTTTATCAATCTCTCGATTGACCCAATTTCTTGCTAGCCAAGTTTGCCTAGACTAAGTATCTCTTTCTCAAGTAGAGAAAAAGTCAAATAGGCATGAACTAATGTTTGCAACCCTTAATTCGTCAAATAAAAGCAAGAATAAGGCTAAACAATAAACACTCAACCATAAACAAGCAATAAATCAAACACCCATTAAGTTTACACACTAGGGTTGAGTTACAACCCTAGTAAAAATCTAGCTACACATGCTTGAAATTGAAGAAAAAGAAGAAGAAATGATAATTAAACTCATATTGCAAGATTAAAATGAAAAAATCTATGTTAAAATAGCTCAAAATATGAAAAACTACTAAAAGAAGTAAAGAGAAACAACTACAGTAGCTGCTGATGTTCAAAGTTAACCTAAAAATGTGAAACTTGTCTATTTATACAGGGCTGGAAATTTCAAACAAAAATGCCCTTTCGGAGGTTCTGCAGTCGCACAATTCCATGTGGTCCGCACTTTTCTTCAGCTTGACAGAATTGGAGATCTGCGGCCGCATAATTCTGAACTGCCATCGCACTACACTCTTTCTGCGGTTCGCACTTTTACATGTGCGGCCACACCTCGCTCTTCTGCACTCCGCACTTTTACATGTGCGGCCGCACAATAATTGTGCAGTCCGCACTTTTGCTGGACTTGAATTGCAGATTCTCCAAACTTTGCCCTGACCCAGCTTCTGTGGCCGCACAATTCATGTGCGGACCGCACTTTTGCACCAGTCTCTGATGGGTTTTCATTCATAACCTGCGGCCGCAGATGATATTCTACGGTCCGCACTTCTGAGCTTTTGTGCCTTTTTTTGTCCTTAAGTTCAGATTACTCCTTCTTGAGTTGGATTTCATCTCGGGAGTTCATTTTTCAATATTCCTGCAACTAAGCACATTTCATCAGCTTTCGGGAATACAATTAAAAGTTTTTGGACTAAAACGAAAGCTAAAAGGCGGTAATAAGTAGTCAAAATCCCCACTTATCAACCATCCATTGTACTCAGTGAGTCTCGACGACAGGGGATGAAACTTTAATAAAATATACATTACAAATGAAGATTCTAAATGCAGGGAAAACATAAAGCTTCTAAGGACAATTCTAAAATAATTGCATAATAGCAGTTAACGAATATTCTAAAAGAAATTTCTTTCTTTTTCTTTCTTAGAAAAAAATACTTCACTTTATACTTTGGGAGTTTCAACTATCCT
Source organism: Nicotiana obtusifolia (assembly GCA_002018475.1). Taxonomy (NCBI): domain Eukaryota; kingdom Viridiplantae; phylum Streptophyta; class Magnoliopsida; order Solanales; family Solanaceae; genus Nicotiana; species Nicotiana obtusifolia. The sequence goes on along the minus strand of MCJB01015629.1, from coordinate 15,461 downwards.
AACTTATTTCATTCTTAGTCACTATGTGATCGGCACGGGTTCGATCCCAACCTGATAGAATAGGCTCACTCCACGATGTGCCACTCACTTCATAGTTCTCAGCACTCATGTATCATACCTTAGCCTGGCTAAGTAAATTCTCAGCAATGAGAACCACGGCTCGTGCGCTTCCTACTGTGGCACAAGTTGTTTCAGGAAGTCAACGCCTTGGTCAGGACCCTCGGCCTGGATGATGACCCTTTCTCAGAATAGAGGGCCCAAAAATCTTTTCTTTCTGAAACTTCTTCTTGTGACTTTTCAAGTCTAAATCTTGTATACATACTCATACTGGTATTCTTAAATGTAAAGCATGACATAAGAATGAAATAAACATTCAAAAGTATTTCTAAAGATTCGTGTTTCTTCATGAATTTTTTTTTACAAGAAAATGGCATATAAGAATAACACAAAAATCTGAAAATGTAAGCACGTATATTAGAATAAATCATCTAAATTTTAACTAGAATAATACTAAGCTAATAGGTACTCACTCACTCCAATTAAGTACATATTGACTATTTTAAGCAATTCATCAAACACCTTGTATGCGTGCTTTTGTGAGTTACACCACTTTAGTAAAGGGTTTTATCAACTCACCTCAAAACTCCTCGAGCCAATGCATAGGCCCCAGTCCAATTTATACCCGTCAAATAATCGATTCTACAACAACAGGTGCATTTTAATCAATTTTAAAGTTTCACACCTAAATATGAAATTTACTGTTGGTACAGAGAAAGAAGGGAATTAACTATCCAATTCTTATACTGTAGGATAATTGAGAATAGAAAATTTTATATACCTGAGTTCAAGAATTAATGATTCGTAAAGAAACCTAGAACTTCCCATTGCATGCGTGATTAAGCCGCCTCTGTTTCGTGGTTCTATGTTCGTGAGAATGAACAAAAAATTTTTTGTTATGTATAAGGATTTTTAATCGTTTTTGCGTTCCAACAGCCCTTTATGGGCTTTTAGGCTTGTCCCTCATATTTTTGTTTTATTGCTTTTTGTTTTGTTTTATTTTATTTTGTTTTCACTTAACTAATAATTAATGATATCCACTTTTAATAATTAATAATATTAAAATTATTAATATTCCCCTAATTGTATATTTAATTATTTAAGTATAAATTTTTTTTTACACTCTAAGCAAGATTAAAAAGATTAATTCTATATTTAATGTGTCTTGAAATTCTTATAGATTCGAGGAGTGTTACACTTGGCTAGCTACCACTATCAGTCTGAATATAAACGTTAGGTGAAATTAATACTAGGTGATCAAATCCAATTTCCCAATCATGAAATGGTCCACAAAAATCATCAATTTTGGTGTTTATCAAGAAAAGGAAGTGTATTAATTGGTAAATTCCTTTAAAAGTGTTGGCTATCATTTCTATTATTTGGATAGGTGATGTTGACATGTTACTTCTTAACTTCAATTATTATGCGGCGATGAAGAAAAATAATTGAGAGTGCTAGCATTCATATTAATAAGCGATCTCGAATCGCCTATTATGGACTTACAATCAAAAGTCTCTACAATCAAGAAAATATCATATCACCTATTTATAATTAGACTTATTAAGAAAGATTCACATTGGGTAAATAATGTAAATCTTAAAATCTTAGATTTACCAAACCACAGATAAAAAATTACCACAAATAAATATGTTGGAGAATTAAAGGGATTCAATATTTTGTCATTTTCCTTAACCAGAGGATCAAATACAAGTCCAGAAAATAAAAAAAAACTCTTTGGCGTAGAATATCTTCCCCTTAAATGAATTTTACCCGGCACGATTCTAAATAAATTTTTCGCAAAATACAACTAGGAAGAGCACAATCATCTTCATGTTTGAAATTTCTGCAATATTATTCGGTATGTCCTCTAGTAAAGAGGAAAAAGATAAGGGATACACGCGTCATCATGAAGAATGTGGGCAGGTTATTTATCAAAGGTACCACAAAATCCTAAAAAAAAAATCAAATTATATAACTTTGAGCAAACAAATTATGTAATTGTAATGATTCAACCGGTTGTTTTGAGCTCTAGCGCGTTGTTTGATGGTTTGAGGTCTTGAGTAGCTTCACTTCAGGTGTTATGACTTGTACGTGTGGACGGAATGGAATTTCGAGAAGTTTGAAGTGGATTTAGAAAGAAAATTCTAATTTTTGGAAGCTTTAAGTTGGAAGAATGGATTAAGGCGTGACTTTTGAGTATATGACCTCGGAATCAGAATTTAAATGTTCCAATATGTTCGTATGATAATTTCGGACCTGGACGTATGTTCGGGTGGCTCGAGAGTATTTCAGTGTTTATTACGGAAGGTTGGCATTTTGAAGGTTTAAGAATTTTCTAAGTTTGGGTTGAAGTGGATTTTGATGTTATTGATGTCCGTTTGGGATTCCGATCCTGGAAATAGTTCCGTATGGTGATTTTGATCTTAGGGACGTGTCCGAATGTTGATTTGAAATTCCGTAGGTTGTTTCAGCATCAATTGGCGAAAGTTAAAAATTTGATGATTTTTGGGAAGTTTGACCGATAGTGGACTTTTTGATATCAGGGCCGGATTTCGATTTCGGAAGTTGGAGTAGGTCCGTTATGTCAATTATGACTTTTGTGTAAAATTTGAGGTCAATCGGACTTGATTTGATAGGTATTGGCGTCGAATGTAGAAGTTTGAAGTTTTAAGGTTCATAAAGCTTGAATTGGGGTGCTCGTGGTCCCGATGTTGTTCGATGTGATTTGAGGCGCCGAGCAGATTTGGGTTATGTATTGGGACTGGTTGGTGTGATTGGACTGGGTCCCGAAGGCCTCGGGTGTGTTTCAGACCAATTCTGGTTCTTTTGGCTGTTGCTGGTTTTGGTTTTGTCCTTCGCGAACGCGAAGAGAGTCCCGCGTTCGCGAAGAAGGATTTTGAGCCGATGGATTTTATTCTACGCGAACGCGTCACAATGGTCGCGAATGCGAAGGGAAAGCTGAAGCAACCTACCGAACGTGACAGGGAGGTCGCGAACGCGTAGAAGGAAAGGGGAGCTGGGCTCTGGAGCCGTTTAGCCTACGGGAACGTGAGGCTTACCCTGCGAACACGGAGCAATGAGGACGGAAGGCTTCGCGAACGTGTTCTTCTGGTCGCGAACGCGAAGAAGAGATTTTGGGGCGGTAGCATTTGGCCTTCGCGAATGCGAGGTGTTTCACGCGAACGCGAAGAAGGGTCGTCTGGGCAGTGAATAAGTTAGCAAAAACGGGTTTGGCTTATTTTTATCTCAAATTTTTTATGGGAGCCGAGCTTGGGGGCGATTTTGGATGGGCTTCTTTGTCACCCATTACAAGTTAAATACTTGGTTTATATATAGATTTAAACATGGAAATTAGTAGAAATTGTGAGATTTTGGTAGAAAACTTGAAATTGGCATTTTTGGATTTTAACCACGAATTTTGACATGAAATTTGGGATAAGTTATATTTGATTTCGTGGTGTTATGGGTAAAGTTTGTCTTCAAAAATTTTCGGAACCCGGGCACGTGAGCCGAGGGTTGATTTTATAGACTTTTCAAGCGGAGTTGAGAATTAATATAAATTGATCAATTACGGGTATTAGAGTATATTTTAATTGGTTTGCACATTTGTTCGAATAGTTTTGGATCGACGTGCATTGGTTTGAGGTGTTAGAGAGGCTTTGGAGCTGGTGTTGGAACTTCGAAGCAAGGTAACTCTTCTGTCTAACTCCGTGAGGTGAAAACTACCCGTAGGTGATGTACTTGTTATGTGTTACTTATTGCGGGGGCTACATAAGCACAAGGTGGAGAAAGTCCCTGCGTAGCTAGATTCATATTATGTCCGGTTAGACTTAGGCTCACACCATACTATGGCTGTATTAGTTGAGTTGTCTCCTGTCTATTAAATTTCTTTATTTTACGTTGCAACTTGAGACTAGACTTGTGTAGAGTAATGGACTTGCCATCGTAGAGATTCGACGGGTTTCATGATTAGCCGCTATATAATTATACTCTTCTTACGAAATTCTCCTGTATTATGCGTTCTCATAGAAAAGTTTCCTTAAAAATCTATAACTCACGCTACTATTCGTGAGTGGTGTCGAGGACCCGTCAAAACTTTTTATTCTAATGGGATCAGGCCATTCACCTCGGCAATATAGATACATCTATGGTTTGTGCTGTTCAACCCTCAGTAGTGCGCATACTAATGGGATCGGGCCCTACGCCACGACAGGATTTATGTACCACACTCTCGTGGGAGGGGCCGTTCGCCTCGGCAATAAAATAGATGTATCTATGGTTTGGTATTTATGATGGATTGGGTCGTACGCATCAGCATTTCTATGAAATATTATTATGAAATCGTGCGTAATATGTCATGGGTGGCTTTCCAGCCATGCCCCATGACCCCTTGGACGCGCCCCGTGGCGTCCTGGCAAGCCTCCTAACGTCCAGTGCCACGGTCGGCCCCGTTGTCTTGGCAGCTCCAAGTGACAAGCGCGCAAGCGCCTCTGTCGCCCCACAGACAGCCAGCGTCCGTGCCCAGCCACAAGCAGATGCCCACAGCACCGCGTGCGGACCCTGAGCCGAATGACAAAGTTGCTGCTGATGGACTTGTTTCTACTTTGTAGAAGACTAAGTCCTTTTCTTTGTAAATATAAAATAGATTTACTTTATTTTCTTTTAGTATGCACTTACAACTTTCTTAGGACAACTCATGTAACTTTGATTTATTTATTTTAAGCATTATTAGGGGGGAACAAGCATTCAAAACTCGCTGTAGCAAGCAAGCATTTTTCTGTACTGGTGTCTCTTCCCCTCGACACCGCGTAGCTTTTATAATAGCCTTTCATTTATACAAGCAAGCTCTTTTCTCAATTTTCTCTACAGCTCTCAATTCTCTCGTTGCTCAAGATATTGGTTTTCCCGTACGACACTGACAATCTCGTTTAGCGTACGGAGGGGACCTCAGTTGGCGGACAGCAATCGGACCGACATCGATTGCTTAGCCTTACGTTGCCCTTCCAAGGAACCTCAGGAAGGCGCCGCGTAATAGTTGGTATCGGAGCCTAGGCTCGACATCGGACAAGGGAACGCATTGCCATTACACCATTTCTGACCATGGTGAATTATGGGGATCGGATCACTGTCCTCGAACAGACAGTTGACACATTACGGCCCATTGTGGAAACTGTGCCTGACCTACAGACCAGCCTACTGCAAAGGTTGGATGACCTGGATCGCAGGATGCACCAAGCCGAAGTTGACATTGAAAATGTTAGCCGCGACTCGGAAGGAGACCGGAAAACGGCAGCCACAGAGGCAGCCGAAATATTTGGGAAATTTGAGGGCCTCCAGCAGGAGCATGTCGAAGATTTAGTCCACAGGGTACAAGAGGCAGACAGGATGACTGCCATGCAACAAACCATAGACAACTTGACAGGCCAGCTCAATATTGTGAATGCTGCTTTACAGGGCCTGCTTCGAGGAAGCGGGAACCAAATTGGGGGTGCTATGATCTTCGCTCCCGCGACACAGAAACTGAAAATTCCTGAGCCTAAGCCATACAGTGGGGCTCGGAATGCCAAAGAAGTGGAGAATTTCATCTTTGACATCGAGCAGTATTTCGATGCCATGGGAGGCCTAGAAGAAGCTAAGAAGGTGGCAACTGCTGCCATGTATCTTCAAGGTGATGCTAAACTCTGGTGGCGGGTGAAATACGAAGCCATCAGGGCCGGTGAGGATACTCTTGATACATGGGCGGAACTAAAGGCTGCCATACGCTTACAGTTCTTTCCAGAAAATGTTGAGTATAATGCAAGGAGGAAACTACGGGAGCTCCGCCAGACCACGTTAGTGCGGGACTACATGCGAAAATTCTCTGCACTCATGCTGAGCATACGTGACATGGGGACAAGGACAAACTCTTCACCTTCCTAGAAGGGTTGAAACCCTATGCCTGTATGGAACTTCAAAGACAAAGGGTAGAAACATTACCCAAGGCGATCCAAGCAGCGGAATGCCTTGGGGACTATCAAGTGGAAGCTCGAAAGGATAGGCGTCAACAACCTGTCAAAGGAGGATATAAAGGGGGTCATTCAAGTAATGGTGGCCCAAGCAGAAGTGGAGGAGATCGGAGTGCAAACAAATCTAGGGCTCCCTCCTCAGGCAGTACTAGCACTGCATCTACCAACAATGATCGGGGGAGAAAACCCCCTTCAGGGTGTCGTCATTGTGGCAGACCACATTGGAATAACGAGTGCCCACGTGCACAGATGAATGCTCATCAAGTTGTTGATGATGGGACAGATGATGAATCTGATGATGCGGATCAGACTGAGGCGGTAGGTGCCTTCAATGCAATTGTTGGCTCTTTTTCTGACGCCTTGGCGGAGACCAGTGCTGGTATCCGTAAGAAGAAGGATCTCTGTCCAATCAACAAGAAAGGAAAAAAGAAGGCGGACGAGAAGAATCCTCCTAAGCAGGAGCAGACCTTAATGTTCGTCGAGGTGAAGGTAAATGGCAAACCTATTCGAGCAATGATAGACACGGGTGCAACCCACAACTATTTAGCCTCGACTCAGGTGGAACGCCTTGGCCTAGTCGTAGGAAAGGGCAGAGGTCGTGTCAAGGCTATCAACTCACCTCCTCAACCAGTTGGGGGAATAGCCAGAGATGAGCCGGTGAAACTTGGCCCTTATGAAGGAAAAACCAACCTGCAGGTGGTGATCATAGACGACTTCGAGTTGATAGTGGGGATGGAATTCCTGAGGCAAACCAACACCATGCTTGTGCCATATGCAGACATACTACTGATGATGGGGACAAATGGGGCCAAGCCCTGCTCCATCCCGTGCATGCCCATGAAGATGGCCGTGGAAAACATCTCGGCCTTGCAGTTGAAGAAGGGGGGTCAAAAGACATGAACCTACATTCTTGGCTACTCTATGCATCGAAGATATAGAACGCTCCTCAAGTCCTCTTCCTGCACCCGTGAAGGAGTTGATACTGGAATTTGAAGATGTCATGCCACAAGACATGCCAAAGCATATTCCGCCGAGGCGTACTGTGGACCATGAAATTGAGTTGGTGCCGGGTGCGAAGTCACCTGCCCGGGCGCCATACAGAACGTCACAACCCGAACTCACCGAGCTTCGGAGACAATTAACGGAAATGCTAGACACAGGGATCATCGTACCCTCCAAGTCCCCATACGGGTCCCCTGTGCTATTTCAAAAGAAACATGATGGGAGTTTACGGCTATGTGTGGATTACCGGGCCCTAAACAAAATCACTATGAAGAACAAGTACCCTATCCCACTCATGGCCGACTTGTTCGACAGATTGGGTAGTGCGGCGGTGTTCACCAAGATAGACCTGAAGACTGGTTATTGGCAAGTGCGAATCGCAGAGGGCGACGAGCACAAGACGACGTGCATGACGAGGTATGGGTCATACGACTTCCTGGTGATGCCATTCGGCTTGACTAATGCACCAGCCAAATTTCGCACCCTGATGAACCAAGTCTTTCAGGAATATATTGATGAATTCGTGGTGGTCTACTTGGACGACATTGTCGTATATAGCCAGACATTGGAGGAACATCTAGAGCATTTGCGGAAGGTCTTATCACGATTGTGGGAGCATGAATTATATGTGAAGCTGTCCAAATGCTCATTTGCTCAAAAAAAGATCGACTTTCTCAGGCATGTCATTGAGGAAGGGCGGATCAAGGTGGACCAACAAAAGATTCAGGCTATCATAAGATTGGCCGCTGCCTAAGGACGTCCACGCCTTGAGGGTATTCCTTGGCCTATGCAACTTCTATCGCCGTTTTGTGAAGAACTACTCTCTCATTGCAGTACCACTAATAGAACTCCTTAAGAAGGTCATGCCTTGGGATTGGGGATCCAGGCGAGCAGAGGCCTTCAACGCCTTGAAAGCGGCTATGTCTAGTAGCCCGTCTTGGCCCTCCCTGATTTGGCCAAGCAATTTGAGGTACAGACGGGTGGCTCCGATTATGCACTTGGTGGAGTCTTGCTACAGGATGGGCATCCTGTAGCATATGAGAGCTGAAAGCTGAAGGATGTAGAGCGGTACTATGCCTCCCACGAGAAGGAATTATTGGCTGTAGTCCATTGCCTACGCCTTTGGAGGCATTATCTGCTGGGAACCCCGTTCATGGTCAAGATAGATAATACAGCTGTTAGCCATTTCCTGACCCAGCCGAAGCTGAATGGTCAACAGGCCAGGTAGCAGGAGCTTCTAGCGGAATTTCACTTCAACTTGGAGTAGCGCAGTGGGAAGACTAACCAAGTTGCTGATGCACTCAGTCGGAGGGCGGATCTAGCATATGTGTGCCTATTCGCCACCCTTAGAGGGAGCGAAGTAGCCACCAACATCGACCAGATACTGGATCTCCTTATCAAGGATCCTGCTGCACAGTATTTGGTTACTTTGGTAGAACAAGGCAAGACTCGCCAGTTCTACACAGAAGATGGTTTCCTGAAAGTGAAAGGAAATCGACTTTATGTCCCCAAAGGAGGAGATCTGCGAAGGACCCTTCTGGAAGAATGCCACGACACTTTGTGGGCCGATCATCCTGGTGAAGAACGCACCATGGCGTTACTTCGCCGTACATATTATTGGCCTCAAATGGCCGACGACGTCATTCAGTACGTGAAAACTTGTCTAGTATGACAAAAGAACAAGTCGAATCGTCTGACACAAGCAGGACTCTTGGAACCACTGGCTGTCCCAAAGAGACCTTGGGAAAGCGTTTCTCTGGATTTCATCACTGGCTTGCCCAAGGTCGGGGATCTCACAACTATCTTGGTTGTGGTGGATCGGTTTTCCAAGTATGCTACCTTTATAGCAGCCCCACAGTATATATCAGCAGAAGATACATGTCGACTCTTCTTCTCTCATGTCGTCAAATATTGGGGTCTGCCCAAAGATATCGTTAGTGATCCTGACTCGCGCTTCACTAGCAACTTCTGGGCTCAACTCTTCAAGTGCCTTGGGTCAAAACTAAGCCACAGTTCAAGCTTTCATCCGCAATCTGATGGCCAGATAGAGCGGTTCAACGGCATGCTGGAGGAATATCTCTGCCACTTTGTAACTGGTTCGCAGAAGAATTGGGTGAAGCTTTTGGATGCTGCTCAACTGTGTTTCAATTCACAAAAGAGCTCTAGTGCCAACAAGAGCGCTTTTGAAATTGTTACCAGACAGCAACCGCTACTCCTACACACTGTGAATGCTCCAAACATGGAAAAGTCTCCTCGAGCTGCTAGCTTCTCAAGAGAATGGAGGCAAAATTTGGAGATAGTGCGGAGCTATCTTGGCAAAGCCCAAAAGCGGATGAAGAGGCATGCTGATCAAAATCGTCGCTTTGTTGAATATCAGGTAGGAGACAAAGTGATGGTCAAGATCCCAAAGTGGTACTTATTTGTGGGAGTCCACGACCCTCGCCTGTTGCAAAAATATATTGGACCCTTGTCCATTGAAAGGCATATTGGAAAAGTTGCATACCGGGTGGATACCCCAGCTTGGTAGAAAATTCATCCTGTCTTCCATGTCAGTCTCCTAAAATCTTTTCGGGAAGATACGGAGGATCCTTCACGGAGCCAACTTACAATCTCCAGTATTCGAGGCCCCAATTCAGTTGGAAAAAGGTGTGCTGAAGCTATTCTTGATGATAGAGTGATTCATGCCTCCAGGAAAGATCACCAAGAGTTCTTGGTGAATGGCATGGACGTGATGCAGAGGAGAATACTTGGGAGAGGGGGACAAACCTCAAAGCCTTCAAGATCCTAATTGATGATTACCTTGCAAGTAAGGCGCCGAGGACGTCGCCAACTCAGGTGGGGGAGAATGTCATGGGCGGGTTTCCAGCCATGCTCCATGACCCCTTGGACGCGCCCCGTGGCGTCCTGGCAAGCTTCCCAACGCCCAGCGCCACGGTCGGTCCCGTGGTCTTGGCAGCTCCAAGTGACAAGCGCGCAAGAGCCTCTGTCGTCCTACTGACAGCCAGCGCTAGTGCCCAGCCACAGGCAGATGCCCACAGTGCCGCGCGTGCAGACAACGCCGCGCGCGGACCCTGAGCCGAATGACAAAGTTGCTGCTGACGGGCTTGTTTCTACTTTGTAGAAGACTAAGTCCTTTTCTTTGTAAATATAAAATAGATTTACTTTATTTTCTTTTAGTATGCAGTTACAGCTTTCTTAGGACAACTCATGTAACTTTGGTTTATTTATTTTAAGTATTATTAGGAGGGAACAAGCATTCAAAACTCTCTTTAGCAAGCAAGCATTTTTCTGTACTGGTGTCTCTCCCCCTCGACACCGCGTAGCTTTTGTAATAGCCTTTCATTTATACAAGCAAGCTTTTTTCTCAATTTTCTCTACAGCTCTCAATTCTCTCGTTGCTCACGATATTGGTTTTCCTGTACGGCACTAACAATCTAGTCTAGCGTACGGAGGGGACCTCAGTTGGCGGATAGCAATCGGACTGACATCGATTGCTTAGCCTTACGTTGCCCTTCCAAGGAACCTCAGGAAGGCGCCGCGTAATAGTAATAATGGGCAAGGAGCCAGCGTATTGTGAACTTCCCCCGATTGAGCTATGACGACCTATCTAGTAAAGTCCATATTATATATACTCCGATTGAGGAGGTAACTACTAGCTGAGAGCTTGAGATATTTTTGAGGAGAGAGTTGTACCACGTATTTACACTTGTTATGTTCGTTTACTTACTCTGATTCATATTTGTTTACACCTACTGTATCTGTCTTATTGGACCTCTAGTAAATGTCGATGTCGACCCCTCGTCACTACTTCTCTGGGGTTAGGCTAGATACTTACTGGGTACGCGTTGATTTACGTACTCATACTACACTTGCTGCACTTTTTGTGCATGTACTTATACGTCTGGTGGTCTTTTGGGCACTGAGGAGCGCCCATTGCGGGAACTTTACCGTGAGCTGTATTTCACACTCCGCCCCGCAACCTGCAGAGTCTCCATCAGAGTTATTTATATATCCTATCTAATTTGTATTCCAGGCAGATGTTGTATTTTATTTTACTTCCTAGTTGATGCTCATGTACTCCTTCAGGTTATTCATTAGGATGGCTAGTGTAAATATTTTTATTCACTCTGTAAATTCTACTTTATATTGTTCACTAAAAGAAAAAATTATGATCCTAAGGTACTAGACTGAGTAGTTAAATTGATCAATCACTGTTGGCTTGTCTGACGGCGATGTTAGGCGTCATCACAACCTATAATGAATTTTGGATCGTGACATTAATCTTTCAAATTCCTCTGTTCGTTCTTCTAAATTCCTTCCTATATCGAAGTTAAAATTATGACTTGATACTTGCTAACATAAAGAAGATTAATACTTCTTTTTCTCAGTGCATTTTCCTACTGTAATACTTTTTATCACTTTACTTCTTAATATAAACCAGAGAAATAAAAGTTCTTAATGTGTTCTTCAATATTATGTTTGTAAGCAATCAGAGTTTTTATAAAAATGATTTATACAACTAACCTTTTTAAAAAAGAAACTAATTGTTTCATGAAGAAAGAGGAATAAATAAGCTGGACCAAAGGTGTAAAATCTGACACTTCATGTATCTAATAACTTAAACAATAAGCAGTGACGGTGACAATTTATAATCCAATTTACTAGCATTGATTTTCAATCAAAAATGGTTGGACTTTGTTAGGAATATATTAGATATGTCTTAGATTCAATCTCATATTTAATAATTTGAACATATTTTTGTGAATGTTATTTGATATAAAAATATATGGCATTTGATATTCGTTTATAATAGTTATTATTAATGACTTGATTAATATAATAAGGTCCTTGGTTGAATTTTGAGACTTGTCATCATGATGGAGATCATGATAATGAGAGTAAAGTCCCTTACAACTTAATCTAAATTTTATTCTTGATCATAAGTTTATTAATTTGAATATTAGTAATCCGGTTAGATCAATATTTATGTGATCGTCTTTATGGGATAAATATTAGTTGATCTCATTAACTAAATCACATAAATAGATGATGCATATAGAGATATGATCATCAAACCGATTCATTGGATAATTCCTAATGGTTAGAATCATCATAAACTGTCAGTAGGATATTCTCTTGAAGAATGTGATGTAAGAGTTTCCTTTGACCTGATATCATCATAGTAATTGACAAGTTATTTATTGGGATTTGATACTAAACACCTATAGGTTTAAATACTTGTAGAATTAGTGATTGATCAAGATAGAATCTGTCAACTCTTGGAATTGAGTTTTAGCTCTATGTTGTCATGAATTTTAACTGATCAAATTAAGACCTTGGCCAAGCCAATTGAATGACAGAAGAAAAGAGTTTCTTAGGTCATTCAATGGTCGATTATATTTGACATGAACAGATAATTGGTCGCGTATAAGGATTTGATTGGATTTGAGTTTAAGCTCCTTGGCTTTCATGATCTCAACTCCTAGTAAATTCGGCCACTCATATGGAATGGTTTCTCCTGGTTTTTTGCATCTATTGCCAGTACAGTCGCAATGGAAACAAGGAGGATATTTCACAGCGGCCATAGATTGAGAAAGAAATAGAAAGCCTAGAGAACAATATTATTGTTTTCTTCATTTTTGGGCTGTTTGTGATGTTCTGCAACTGGAGAAGGAACTTCAAATTTATAGGGATATTAGAATTGATTTTCAATATCTTGTATTATATGTTCACATCTTCTATTGATTTATTCTTTTGTTGAATCTATTTTCAGATTTAGTAATATATATGTTCACACCTCTCACTTATGTACATTTCAGATCTCAAGTATAAAAAAGAAGAGTACCCACTTAATTGTAGAGGCAGATCGGAGATTTAAATTTTATGAGTTCAATTTTTAAGATTAGTATTGAACTCATTATATTTTTAAATTTATGGGTTCATATCTATTATTTTATAATTTTTGATGAATTTTTATGTATATTTTAAATTTTTATTTCGCGTCGAAAGTTATGAGTTTAATTAAACCCGTCGTCTAACATTCTACATCTGCCCTGCTTATATCGGGTCTACCAAAACTTTGCATTCGGGCAATAAAAACGATGGTCATAAGATTTTTTCATATACACATGGTTCCTATTGCAATACTGCTTTAATAATGTAGGGACTTTTACATTCTATGCTATTTTTGAAACTTATTTACCCTCAATATATCTAATGGTGATCATGTATATAATTAGTCTCAATTTTTTGTATATCCTCTATCACCGTGGACAGGGAATTAATCCCCCCTGACTCTCAATAATCACTACTCATGTACCTCTCCTCATAGACTTTTTTGTATACTTGGTAGAACTCTAAGTAGGCCTAACTCTGACTATGACCCAAAAGAGATCAGCTATTATGTCCCTCTCGTCCGTGTATTCACTTTTTGGCTGTTGGTAATATACAAGCAAGGGGTCATGCCTTAACCCCTGCACCACTATTAAATAAATAAAAAAAACCTCAATATTAAAGTTTTAATTTAATTGCAAGTTGATATACAATTTATCAATTATATACAAAATAATATCTTAGAATTTAATATGCCTTATTTTCTCTCCCTCTTCTTCCTCAAATAGTGAAAGCAAATAAACAAATTAAAGTTTTTCATCAATTTGATTTTTGTTGGGTTTTATCGGTTTTTTTTTAATAATTTTTTTAAATAAAAAATATGGACATACACTATTTTTTTTTATTTATCAAAAACCACCATTGTGGTGGGGGTTTAGGCCAACATAATATTATCAAGCCGATTCCTCTTTAAGAAAATCAGAAAATGTATATGCAATCAAGTTTTATATGTAGCTTCAGCTACAAAAGCGTATGCCGTGGCAAATAATTTAGCCATTTTCAAGGAACTTAATAAAACTTCTTACAATAAATTTCTTTTGTGCACAAAAAGAATTCACTACTAAAAATCAGGTAAAAAGCGACCGAAAAAAGCGACCAAAGTTGGTCCCTATCAGCGCAAAAGCGACCAAAAAGCGACCACAATGGTCTGGTCAGTATTCAGGTGGTCACTAACCAATAGCGACCAAAGTTGGTCGCCAAATTAGCGACCAAAGTTGGTCGCTTCCTGAAAAATACAGAAAATTAAATTTAGCATTTAGCGACCAAAGTTGGTCGCTTATCAGAAAATACATAAAATTAAAATATGAAATTAGCGACCAAAGTTGGTCGCTTTTCCAGAATTTTATTTTATGTAATTTTCAAAAAGCGACCAACTTTGGTCGCTAATTGCGACCAATTGGCGACCAAAGTTGGTCGCTACTGTGCAGAACCAATTTTTTTTCCAGCAAAATAGCGACCAATTGGCGACCAAAGTTGGTCGCTATTTTTGGTATATTTTTTTCAGAAACTGCCTGTTTTGGCAGCTACACCACCTGCCAGTTTTACCAAATTCCTAAAAGAAGCATTTTATGCCATTAAAACAACAACAACGACAAGAACAACTACAACAAACAACAACGAGAATAACAACTACAATAAACAACACATTAAACAACAACATTAAACAACAATAAGGTTTGAAGTTCAAATGAACTTATACATTATATAAGTTGTTATTACAATTCAACGTCTACTAATGTCTACATCGTCATCGCCATCGCCGGATGAATTGCCATCATCAGACTGACCATCCGGCGATGGTTCCCGTGATCGGGGAATAGGAAAAGAGCCAGAAGCCAAGAGAGATTTGATCTGCTCTCGTAGAGCAGCATACTGAGCATCTCTACGTTTATCTTTCTTCTTCTCTCTTGCTTCTCTCTCCTTCTCTCTTGCTTCTCTCTCCTTCTCTCTTTGCTTTGAAGCTTCTAGCTCGGATGTGAGCTTTTCTACATGGGCCCGCATAGAGGCGAGGGTATCCCCATCAAGCGACTCCCCTCCGGATGAAGTGCCTATTCCGTGCATTCCACACCTATAGCGGTAGAATTGCTTAGCGGGAAGCCCGTATACCCTCCCCCCTTTTGGACCGCCAGCCGCCTGCGTCCATATTCTCTCAGCATCCTCGTCCGACGGTTGGATTGTTTCGCCTGACGAAGATGCTTGCTGGCTGCGTGCAAACTCTTCCAACTCAGCTGTGAAGCGACTCTATAAGAAAAATTAAATTAGTATTCAAAACTTATATAAAACTAAATCAAAGTACTTAATAAAAATTGAAAACTTACATGTACAGCCGAGGCTCGGTCCTCGACCCACCTTTCTTCGTCCGAATCTTTCTTCTTCTTGACAGTATGAGTTTCCTTCAATAACTCATCTTGCCTGACCGGACGGCCTAACTTCTTCTCCTGAAAAGTAATAAATTTTAGTTAATAAACAGATTAGACGTTGAAAATTAAAATTAAGTTAAGCAAT
>MCJB01015619.1:31460-86191 GCA_002018475.1 Nicotiana obtusifolia | reverse complement strand
GGGAATATCAAACGTATTTTTGCTTACGAGCCCCCGATTGAGCTCCCGATTGAGTCCCCAATTATTTTGGCTCCGACCGTTCCTGTGATGATTCCCGATGAAATTTCGCTCGGATCGGACGTTCCTTGAATTTTCCCCATATGGTCGGTGTTGATCATTAATCGATCTTGATTCGTCATCGACACTCCTTCGACGGGACGATCTAGAAGGATAAATGGAACCGGATGAGGATCCGAGCTGATCATCCTCGATTCTAATCTTGGACTGGTATCGATTGTGTATATCGGCCCATGTAGTTGCTGGATATTCCACCAAGTTTTGCTTTAGTTGTCGAGAAGATATCGAGCTCCTCGTATTAAGCCCTTGTGTGAAAGCTTGTACAGCCCAATCATCGGTGATTGGTGGCAGATCCATTCGTTCCATTTGAAACCGGGATACGAATTCTCTCAACATTTCGTTATCCCTTTGTCTTACCTTGAAGAGATCGGATTTTCTGGTTTCGACTTTAATGGCACCTGCATGCGCTTTTACGAAAGAATCTGCAAGCATAGCAAACGAGTCAATAGAATTAGCAGGTAAATTATGATACCATACCATAGCCCCTTTCGACAGGGTTTCTCCGAATTTTTTCAGTAGGACGGACTCTATTTCATCGTCTTCCAAATCGTTCCCTTTGATAGCGCACGTATACGATGTAATGTGCTCGTTAGGGTCGGTCGTGCCATTGTACTTGGGTATGTTGGGCATGCGAAATTTCTTGGGAATCGATCTCGGAGCTGCACTTGGCGGAAAAGGTTTTTGTATGAACTTCTTGGAATCGATCCCTTTCAAAATCGGTGGTGCTCCTGGGATTTGATCTACCGTGGAATTGTACGTTTCCACCTTTCTATCGTTCGCCTCTAATCGTCTAGTGAGGTCTTCGAGCTGCTTTGCAATCTCGGAATTAGCCCCCGATTCATGGTTATTCGATCTTTCTAAGATTGATTCACCCCTGCAAGTTACCTCTCGAGATGGATCGTGCTCCACTGCTTTTGGTGTAAGGTTTTGGCTTTGCAGTTGGGCGATCGCCACCTGTTGGGCTTGTAACATCTCGAATATGACACGTAGGCTAAGTCCATCCCCGTCAACATTTGGAATACAGTTTTTCGATCCAACTGGCTGGTCAATATTAATCGGAATTTGCGAGTTGACACCCAATTGTTCCGGGATCGGACAATGGTTTCCCTGAACTGTATTGTTATTTTCATCTTGGTGGCCGGATCCTCCATCGGTGTGAAGAGGTGCATTTTGAAGGTTTGACATTTTTTGTATTTTTCAGAGATTTTTTCTATAAGAAAGGAAAGAATGTAACGTATAAACAAGAATTTTGGTATCAAATTACCACAATTATCTGGGCCCCACGGTGGGCGCCAAACTGTTTACCCCGAAAATCGGAATAACACAATTGAATTTGTACGTGGGATGATAGATACGTGGATGTATTTGATACTAAGTATATGAAGATTGAATAAAATAGAAAGACTATGATATTTGAACAAGGATGAATAATCAGAGAATTGCACACTAATATTGCTTGATCTGTCAAATGTAGATCCCCCTTACACTGATAGATATCTCATATATATAGGAAAGATGAAAAAACCCTTTGTGTCAGTAAAAGTGCCTTGTAATCACAAAAGGTCTCTGCACGTTTGGTGAAGTCCTGTACCTTTGGTAAAGCCTTGAACGTTTGGTGAAGTCCTGCATGTTAGGTGAAATCCTGCACGTTTGGTAATTCGAACAGTGTTCTTGACTTTAGGGCGTGATCTAACAGTTGATATAACGGATATGTCAACTATTACAAAAGTAAGATCCAGTGCTGATTTTGAAGCCGTAATATCGAGCCTGATATCGAAGTCATAGCTTCGTCCTAATTTCGAAGCCATAGCTTCGGTTCAGGAATCGAGCACACGGTCTCGACCTTGACATCGAACATGTGGCTTCGATTGTTTGACTGATGATCGACTGGCGTTGATATGAGGGCCGACCTGAATTTGCCTTTATATGGATGAATCCGATTTTAGCCGTATACAATACTCTACTATTTTTATTTTTTTTAATCTTATCTCCCCACGTAGATGCAATATTTTGAGCGATTACAACAGTTAGCATACCTTAGTGTTTCTTCAAAACCATTATGTTACCTTGAAGTGTTAGAAATTCGAAAATGGGATTTCCAGACTTTGAAATTATTTAAGTGGTAAGTCCTCCAAAATAATTGGTCCTGCAACGATTAATCATTGTTGCTCCAAACGCACGTGTAAATATACGCGATCGTATAATAATATAAAATTATAAATTCAGATATCGTACTCACAGAGACTTATAAGTAACTATCAACTAAATTAAACCCAAACAATTAATCTATTCAAGCTAATCACTAAGTATGAATATTTAACTAAAATCACAGTCGAAGATCCCATTGTGGTCTGCGCCAATAAGACTACTAATCTAGAGTAAGAAACTAAGGGGTCGTTTGGTACGAACACAAGTAATGCAGGGATTAGTAATGCAGGGATTAGTAATGCAGGGATTGTAGTGCTGAGATTATTTTTTATCAAGTGTTTGGTTCATTGTATTAAAAATTAATTATGCAATGTATAAGTCTGGATTTAGTAATTTTAAGTCTTATCCATGTATAGTTAATCCAGGGATTAGTAATCCCTTCCTTTCCTTGGTATTAGTTAATCCCTCATATGAGGTATAACTAATCCATGTATTAGGTAGGAGTAAATTGAATTGACCAACCAAACATGGTATTGGACGGATTAAATTTTTATACGAGGATTATTTTGCTTAATACGACCTACCAAACGACCCCTAAGAGATAAAGGAAACAAGTTGGCAATATTAGAGAAGAATTCAATGAGCGACAATATTCTAGAGCTATGGGTTAGCTAACAATCCAATTGAGTTTTCTAGCTAAAGTGTCTAATTAATTTATCTGGTTTATTGATTGACAGGGTTAATATTACTCGTAGTATTCTCCCCAATTATTACTCGCCTATTCAAGCTACATTAACGCCTATATTCCTAAGGGAATAGGATTAACAAGAACGCATTAATAAATCCCGTATAATCACCAAGTAAGGCGATTAGGTATATCTTTATCCTAACTGCAAATCTGTTCCCGATACTCGAGTTCAAGATCTTGCTCTATTTAATCCTATTTGCAATCTAAAATTCCCTCTCCCGAGTTTAATCATAGATTCGTAGATAGTATTCAATTGGTGATCAACAATCAAACAATTAAGCGCAATATTGAATAAATTAACAAATATGATAAAATAATAAGAAAAATTCAAGTTTCAAACTACAACTTCATATAGCATCCAAAACTCTAGAACTAATAAACTATAAAATTAAAGGAAGAGAAGTGAAGAAAAAAATGAGAATCCTCGCTCCCAAGTGTTCCGTGCTTATGTTTTCCTCTCAAAGTGGCACATCTTCCTCCAAATTAGGTTTAGACTTGCTTTTATACAAGTTGGGAGCGTCTTGGGTCGAAATAACCTTGTCCCGGACGAAGTAGGATACTTTCCCGTCAACCAGCACCCAGGGTAGCGTGGGGCACTAGTCCCGGCGCTGGGAATTTTGGCACTCCAGGAAACTGCGCCACAGGTAGCGCCCCATGCTATTGTGGCGCTACACTGTCCCAATTTTTCATTTTGTTCCCTTTTTGATTCAAATCGTGCATCTTCGTCCCACATTGCTTCCGGATGACTCCTACACATAAAAATACCATGAATTAGCACAAATTATTGGATTACACATCCAAAATTTATGAAACTTGAGTAAAATGCGAGACAATATGCATATACATATATATATATATACTTTAAGTCGAATATCAACCATTTACGAATAAAATTAAAAAGCATTCACGTGCTAATAATTTTGGAGACCAATTAAATACAACGAGGTAATGTTATTCATATACCATGTGGAATGCTTGATCAGAATTGAGAGGAGAAAGAAAGGATGTGGGAGTCTAGCGTGCAGAAAATTTTCTATGTTTTGGACTTGGAAAATAACTTCGAGTGGTGCTATTTCTAGTTCTTGAATTGTGCGATGACAATGTTTTTTGTTCTCTATTTTTCAAATCACTAATTTACTCAAGAAAGATTTACCTAACAAATGTTTTCTCAGAGAATCTACTCTTTGCATAAAACATTCTTCCAATATATATAGCAGATAATCTTAGCATGTTGATATGTTCGACGTAACTCGATCCTGTATTAGCGAATTATTTACGTTTTAAATTATTGCTATTTTGCTATTATTATGATGAAATAACTTTCATGTTTTATTCATAGTATTTTTAGTAATTTTTTTTGTAAGCAAGTATATAATCTTATTTATGTGCCTTTAGTCTTTCTTTCTTAAAATTTAAGTCCAATATACCTGTGGCAAATAAATTATGGTGATGCAGTTCTATCTTACTTTTTTGTGAGTCAAATAACTATTTTCTTTTACAATAGTTTTTTCTAAAAATTTTCAAGTATTAGAGTTGTAATGCATTTTTATGTAGTTTTAAGTCTGTAAATTTTATTTAAATACAAAAAGATATTTATATTTAACGCAAAAACTATGTGTAACTGGTATTTTAGAGCTATATATATCTAGACATATGCAATACGAGTGGATTGATTATAAATGTCATCTGCTCAAATTTTTTATATGAAATAGGCCAAATACATAGACATCCCATTTAATTTGGCACAATTTTTCATTTTGACACTTTATCTCAACTTTGTTCTGTTTTGGCACTCCAACCCTATTTCATATGTGTCACTTTAACACAAAACCTGACCCAGTGTAAAACATATAATGTGTGTGTACAAACAAATTTGAGGTGCAACAAACAGCCAATTAAATATAGCCACCTGTTTTTTCATCCACGTCCAATAGGTCGATACTACAATACCCAAAACCGAATGTATTTGGGTAAAATTAAGTCTCCACTTCTTATTTTCTCTCTATCGCAAAATTCACTTATGCTTACCCTAATCTCCTTCTCAAATCCCTAATCGTACATGATGAAACCATTGGTTATCGGTGGTTTCTTCATCATTTGAAGACGAGAATCACAAATTTATCAATTATTTATTCATATTCATCAAATATATTCATCATTTGATACTGATTTAAAGATTAACTTTGATTGTTGTTGGTCTAATTAGAAGTAGCTATTGTTTACTAACAAACCATAAACAACCTTATTCGCTTAAGCTGGAAACTCATCATCATATACCATTTAAAGTAATTGCAACCACGCTGTAAAACACAAGAAAGAAAGTAAATGAATGTAACGACCTGATCGGTCATTTTGTGAAATTTCGCCCAGTTATACCTTTTCGTGCTTCACACTTGTGTTTTATTTCTTTTATGATTTGCAGCATTGATTAGTTTTGTTTTGAGAAGCTTTCGGGTTGATTTGGACCGTTAATTCTAGACTTAGATATTTAAATTTGAAAATATTGACCAAACTTTGACTTATGTGAAAATGACCTTGTAACTGTATTTTTATGATTCCGATAGCTTCGTATTGTGATTTCGGACTTGGGCATATGCCCGAAATTGATGTTGGAAGTCCGTAGATTGATTGGTGTCGATTTACCGAAATTTGGCAATTTTAAATTGAAAAGTTTGACCGTAGGTTAACTTTTAGATACCGAGCTCGGAATTTAATTTTAGTACTTGGAATAGGTTTGTTATGGTATTTAGAACTTGTTTGCAAAATTTTGTGCCGTTTGGAGTTGATTTGATAGGAATAGGACGCTTGGTTGTAATTTTAGAAATTCTTGAAAATTTCTTTGAATCCTTGCATTTTAGAGCTCAACTAATAGTTTTAGATGTTATTTCTATGTTTTGATTGCGCAAGCAAGTTCGTATGATGTTTTAGACTTGTGTGGATATTCTGTTTGGAGCCCCTAGGGCTCGGGTGAGTTTCGAACGCTTAGCGGAGTGTTTGTTGGAAATTAAAGTTGGTGGTTTTTCTGCAAGCCTCTGATCTCGAATGCTTTTGGTTTGCATTTGCGAAGGTAGGCCAAGCCTACTGGATTTGCATTTGCGAAGTGTACGGGGGAATGAGCTAGTTCGCTATTGCGATCGACCTGGTCGCAATTGCAAAGGTCCAGGGTTCCCAATTGTGAACTTTTCATCGCAATTGCGATGATAGCAGAGATGGGAGGATCTTCGCATTTGCGAGAGATTCTTCGCAATTGCGGGGGTCGCAGTTGTGACTGATCAAATAGCTGAGGGAGATGATTTTTGAGTTCATTCTCCCATTTTTGAACCCTAGACTCGGTAGGAAACGATTTGGAGAGGGGATTTTCACCTACAAACCTTAGGTACGTGATTTTAATCTATTTCTAATCATATTCCATCAACATATCTTAGATTTAAACATCAAAATCATGTGAATCAAAGTAGAAATTTATGAAACTTTGTCATATTTTTCAGATTTGAGCGTCGATTTGGGCTCAGATTTTGAAACTGGTCACATATATAAACTCGTGGGGTCATGGCTAGATGGAATCTATCATTGGACCCGGTTTTTGACCGGGCGAGCCCCGGGTTGACTTTTGTCGACTTATTGGAAAAACTGTAAAAATCTTAACTTTATCTATTGCAATTGAATTCCCTAGCATTGTTTGATGATATTGAGTCAATTTTGGTTAGATTTGAGCCGTGTGGAGGCGGATTTTAATAGATAAGCTATTTTCGAGTATTGAATTGGCCTAATTGAGGTAAGTGTCTTTCTTAGGATTGGTATTGTTTGATTCAGTTGTGCTAAGTGAAATCCGTGTACGCAAGGTGGCAAGTGGGTACACGGATTATACATAGTATTTGGCCGGTTTAGGCTACTTAGGCTATTTCCATGCTTTAAGTGAAATTCCTAATTATGTTCTAAATTCTCATAGTCAAATTATCCTTAATTGTGTTAAGATATCCTTAAATGCCTTAGTTAACTTGTTTAGCATTTGTTCTACATCCTACTTGCTAAATTACTCCCATGCTTTAGTTGAACTTGTTTTCTCCTTTATTGTTACATACTATCTCTTTACTGTTAATTATCATTTTTGGAGTAATTATTCATGTTATCCCTTTATTTGTTGATTTCTATTATTTGAGACTCATTGTAGAATATTATCTCTTTTACTGTAAAGTTAATCTTATCTAATATTGTGGTTATACATTTTCTTTCATTGTTGGGATATTTGGTGTTAAAGTTGTGGAAGTCGTTATTACATTGAGGCGATGTTGGTTATTGTTGAAACATCTATCTTATTTAGCGTTTTCATCCATTGTTGTTATTGATGCTCTCGTATACGTTGCACCTGAGCCATGTGCTATTGTTGTGGAAATATTGATATTGTTGTTGTTGGCAAGTTATGATATATGGGCATTTGTGGTGCAAATTATTATTGTGATATGATATTGATGTGTATGCAGCGGTTTAAGGCTTGGGTTGATGCGCATGCGGCAGTATAAGGTGGGACTTATGTGCGTGATTGCTTGTAGGGGAACTACGTGAAGCCATACGACGTAATAAGGTGGCCTAAAGTGCATGTAGCTATTTCAGAAAAAAAAATTTCAAAACCTAGTTTCAAATGTAATGCTCACGCGGCGGTATAAGGAAAGATTGTGATTAAAATTGAGAAATGTGAAGACGAGGTGTTACCTCGGTTGTGATTCTTGATTATACGAGGCGGTAATTCGTTGTGTTTCTTGGTGTTTGCTTCATGTTGCAAGGTGTTGTGGAAGGAATACTTCTTGTTGCTTCATTCTTTATTAATCTAGCAGTTGTAGTCCGTACATGATCGTTTTAACACTTTAGTTGCTTCTTTTATGTTATTTCTATTGTTAACTTCCAGTACTAGTTCCTGCTATTATCTTGTTCCGTATCAGTTATTCTTCACTTTTCGTTACTTATCCGTATTACATTTTTATACTGTCTATTTCATATCCTAGTAGGTGTCTTGCATGAGCTGTGACAGTGGAGCCGCTAGCAGCTCCAGTCGGGGGACAGACACCCGAGGTGCCTATTGCTGCCCCAGCACTTTAGGAGACCCTCGCGCAGTTATTGAGCATGTTCAGCACGAGCTCAGGCGAGGTTGATCCCACTTGCACCAGCCACTCTCAAGCTGGGAGGGAGCACCGACTCCCGCAGCCCGTACCCCAAAGCAGCGGGTCCAGGTTGATTAGGTCCTAGAGTTTATACCAGTACAACCTGTTGGTCCGGGTCAGCCTGGTTAGGGCAGCATTATCTGAGGAGAAGCAGCTTAGGCTCGAGAGGTTCAAGAAGTACCATCCTCCTACCTTCAGTGGTATTGCTTCAGAGGATGCACATGCTTTTCTTGAGAAGTGTCACAACATTCTCCGCACTATGGGCATTATGGAGACAAATGGTGTTGTTTTTGCTACGTTCCAGCTAAATAGAGCGTTATATAAGTGGTGACGGGTGTACGAGGTGGGTAGCCCAACCGAGGTAGCTTCACTTACATGGGATCGGTTTTCAGATTTTTTCTTGAGAGAGTTTGTTCCTCAGAACCTTCGGGATTCTTGGTGCGTAGAGTTTGAGCGGCTACGCCAGGGTATATGTCAGAGTCGGAGTATGTTTTCCGATTAAGTGATTTGTCCAGGCATGCACCAGCCTTGGTTGCCATAGTCAGGGAGCGAGTCTGTCGATTCATCGAGGGGCTCAACCAGAGTATTAGAGCATGGCCAGCGAGTTGGATTCAGATGCTCCGTGTCAGCAGGTAGCTGAGATTGCACGAAGATTGGAGGGTATGCGAGACCGTGATAGAGATGATAGAGAGGCCAAGAGGTCTCGTGGCATGGGAGGATTTAGTGGTGGTCACTCTGCAGCTTCAGCCCGTCATGGTAGGGACTATATGAGCCGTCTAGTTCACTCAGCACTTCCAGCTTCTAGTGGTACTCTAGTTGTTCCGGGATCTCAGGCTGCACACTTTGCTCAGCCACTTTTTATGCACCTCAGCCGACCTGGCCCAAGCCAGTCCCAGCCGTCACGCCTATCGAGAGCTTGTTTTGAGTGTGGTGATACCCGCCAGATGGTCAGAGATTGCCGCAGACTCAATAGGAGTGCACCTCCTAGACTACTCAGGCATTACTTATCCGGTCAGGTATGCAGACTTCTCAGGCCATGGTTGCTGCCCAGTCACTGCTCTGCCTACACAAATAGCTAGGGGTAGGGGACGGGCGGGTAGAGGTCGCCCTAGAGGGTAGACCAGGCCAAATTCTATGCTCTTTCGAGTAGGACAGAGGCAGTTGCTTCAGACTCAATCACTATAGGTATGCTTGTGGTTTGCCATAGAGATGCATCGGTCTTATTTTATTTGGGATCCACTTATTCATATGTTTCATCTCACTTTGCTCCGTATTTAGATGTATCTCGTGATTCCTTTAGTTCTCCCGTTTGTGTCCACGCTTGTGGGAGATTTTACTATTGTGGACCGTGTGTATCAGTCATGTTTAGTTGTTATTGGTGGTTTTGAGACCAGAGGTGATATGTTGTTACTTAGTATGGTAGACTTTGATGTTATGATGGGCATGTACTGGTTTTCACCCTATCATGCTATTCTTGATTGTCATGCCAAGATTGTGACGCTGGCTATGCTAGGTTTACCACGGTTAGAGTGGAAGGGTGCATTAGATTATGTTCCTAGTAGGGTTATCTCATTTCTAAAGGCTCAGCGGATGGTTGAGAAGGGGTGAAATACTTACCTAGCCTTTGTGCGGGATGTCAGTGGTGATACTCCTACCGTTAAGTCAGTTTTGGTAGTGAGAGACTTTCCAAATGTATTTTCTGCGGATCTTCTAGGCATGTCGCCCAACAGGGATATCAATTTCGGTATTGACTTGTTGTCGGGCAGTCAGCCAATTTATGTTCCACCATGTCGTATGGTCCCAGCGGAGCTGAATGAGTTAAAGGAGCAGTTGCAAGAGTTGATGATAAGGGATTCATTCGGCCTAGTGTGTCGCTGTGGGGTGCTCCGGTCTTGTTTATGTAGAAGAATGATGGCTCTATGCACATGTGTATTGATTATCGTAAGTTGAACAAGGTTACAGTGAAGAACAGGTATCTATTGCGACATATTGATGACCTATTTGATCAACTACAGGGTGCCAGAGTGTTCTCCAAGATTGATTTGCGGTTAGGTTATCATCACTTGAAGATTCGGGATCAGGATATTCTAAAAACTGCCTTTAGGACTCGGTATTGTCACTAAGAGTTCCTCGTGATGTAATTTAGACTGACCAACGCCCCAGAAGCATTCATGCACCTGATGAACAATGTATACCAGCCTTATCTTGACTCATTCGTCATTGTGTTTATTGACGACATCTTGGTATACTCCTTAGTCGGGAAGATCATGAGCAGCATTTGAGGATCGTGCTCTAGACCTTGAGAGAGAATAAGTTATATGCAAAGTTCTCAAACTGTGAATTCCGGCATGATTCAATGGCCTTTTTGGGTCATGT
Source organism: Nicotiana obtusifolia (assembly GCA_002018475.1). NCBI lineage: Eukaryota > Viridiplantae > Streptophyta > Magnoliopsida > Solanales > Solanaceae > Nicotiana > Nicotiana obtusifolia. The sequence goes on along the minus strand of MCJB01015619.1, from coordinate 75,646 downwards.
GGTGTCGAGTGAGGGGATCAAGGTAGATCCGAAGAAGATTGAGGCGGTGCAGAGTTCACCCAGACTGTCTTCTACTACTGAGATCTGGAGTTTCCTTGGGTTGGCCGGGTATTATCGTCGTTTCGTAGAGGGCTTCTCATTTATTGCTTCACCTATGACCAGATTGACCTAGAAGGGTGCTCCTTTTCATATGGACAGATGAGTGTGAGACGAGCTTTCAAAAGCTCAAAACTGCATTGACTACAGCTCCAGTGTTGGTGTTGCCTACGCGCTCGGGGTCTTATACTGTGTACTGTGATGCGTCACGTATTGGCCTCAACACGGTGCTGATGCAAGATGGTAGGGTGATTGCCTACGCGTCTAGACAGCTAAAGGTACATGAGAAAAATTATCCTGTCCACGACCTTGAGTTAGTAGCTATTGTCCATGCCTTGAATATTTGGCGGCACTATTTGTAAGGTGTCCCTTTTGAGGTCCATACCGACCACCGGAGTCTACAACATCTGTTCAAACAGAAGGATCTTAACTTGCGGCAACAGAGGTGGTTAGATTTGCATAAGGAGTATGATATCAATATTATATATCATTCCGGGAAAGCCAATGTCGTGGACGATGCCTTGAGTCGAAAGGCGGAGAGTTTGGGTAGTTTAGCATATCTACCAGCCGTTAGCATTAAAGGTGCAGGCCTTAGCCAACCATTTTTGTTAGATTGGATGTTTCGGAGCTCAGTCGAGTTTTTGCTTGTGTGGTTTCTCGGTCTTCTCTATATGACGGTATCAGAGAGCGTCAGTATGACGACCCCCATCTACTTGTCCTCAAGGACACAATTTAACATAGTGATGCCAAGGAGGTTACTATTGGGGATGACGGTAAGTTGTGGATGCAGGGCAAGTTATATGTGCCTAATATGGATGGTTTGGTGAGTTGATTCTTCAGAGGGGTCATAGTTCGCGGTACTCTATTCATTCGGATGCCACTAAGACGTATCGGGACTTGAGGCAGCACTATTGGTGGTGGAGGATGAAGAAGGACATAGTGAATATATAGCTTGGTGCCTTAATTTTCAGCAGGTGAAGTATGAGCATCGGCGACCAAGTGGTTTGCTTCAACAGCTTGAGATTCCAGAGTGGAAATGGGAACGTGTCACCATGGACTTCGTTGTTGGGCTTCCACGGGCTTACAGGAAGTTTGATGCAGTATGTGTGATTGTGGACAGGTTGACTAAGTAGGCTTATTTCATTCCAGTAGTGACTACCTATACTTCAAACCAGCTGGCTCAGGTTTATACCCGAGAGATTGTCCAACTTCATGGCGTACTTGTATCTATCATCTCCAACTGGGATACTCAGTTCACATCCCGTTTCTGGAAGGCTGTACAGTGTGAGCTAGGCACACGGGTTGAGTTGATTACAACATTTCACCTTCAGACGGACGGACAGTCCGAGCGCATGATTCAAATATTAAAGGATATGCTTCGAGCCTGTGTTTTGGATTTCGGGGGTGCTTGGGATCAATTCTTGCCACTTGCGAAGTTTGCTTATAACAACAGCTACCAGTCGAGTATCCAGATGGCTCCGTATGAGGCTCTGTAAAGGAGATAGTGCCATTCTCTAGTTGGGTGGTTTGAGCCGAGAGAGGCTAAGTTATTGGGCACGGATCTAGTTCGAGATGCTTTGGAGAAGGTCAAGATGATCCAGGATCGACTTCATACAGCCCAATCTAGACAAAAGAGCAATGCGGATCGGAAAGTCTACGATGCTTCATTCATGGTTGGAGAGCGAGTCTTGCTCTGGGTTTCACCCATGAAGGGTGTGATGAGGTTTAGGAAGAAGTGAAAGTTAATCCCTAGGTATATCAGACCTTTTGAGATCCTTGAGAGGATTGGAGAGGTGGCCTACAAGCTTGCCTCGCCACCTAGTTTGTCTGCGGTTCATCCGGTGTTCGATGTCTCTATGCTCCGAAAGTACTATAGTGATCCGTCTCATGTTCTAGACTTTAGCACAGTCCAGCTGGATGAGGATTTGACTTACATTGAGGAGCCTGTAACTATCTTGAACCAGCAGGTTCGAAAGTTGACATTAAAGGATATTGCTTTAGGGAAGGTTCAATTAAGGGGTCATTCGGTCGAGGAGGCGACCTGGGAGACCAAGAAAGACATGCGAATTCTTTATCCTCATCTATTCACCACTACAGGTATGTCCTTATGCACGTTCGAGGACGAACATTTGTTTTAAGAGGGGGAGAATGTAACGAGCCAAATGGTCGTTTAGTGAAATTTTTCCCTGTTACCCCTTTTCATCCTTCACACTTGTGTGTTATTTCTTTTATGATTTGTGGGGTTGATTAGTTTCGTTTCGGGAAGCTTTCGGGTTGATTTGGACCCTTAAGTCAAGACTTAGAAGTTTAAATTTGAAAAAATTATTCAAACTTTGACTTTTTTGAAAACGACCGCGGAACTATTCTTTTATGACTCTGATAGTTTTGTATCGTGATTTAGGACTTGGGCGTATGCCCGGAATTATTTTGGAAGTTCGTAGGTTGATTTGTGTTGATTTGCCGTAATTTGGCAATTTTAAGTTGAAAAGTTTGATCGTAGGTTGAATTTTAGCTAACGAGCTCGGAATTTGATTTTGGGACTTGGAATAGGCCCGTTATGGTATTTAGAACATGTCTGTAAAATTTAGTGTCGTTTGAAGTTGATTTGATAGGAATCGGATACGTGGTTGTAATTTTAGAAGTTTTAAAAATTCGCTGAAATTCTTGCATTTTAGAGCTCAAGTCGTAGTTTAAATGTTATTTCTATGTTTTGATCGCGAGAGCTAGTTCATATGATATTTTTATACTTGTGTGGATGTTCGGTTTTGAGCCCAGAGGGCTCGATTTTGGATGCTTAGCGGAGTGTTGTTGGAAATCAAAGTTGCTGGTTTTTTTCTGCAAGCCTCTGATCTCGCATTTGCGAGCTTTTGGTTCGCATATGCTAAGGTAGGCCAAGCCTGCTTTGTGAACCCAGTGTTCGCATTTGCAAAGTGTACTTGGGAATGAGCTAGTTCACATTTGCGATCGACCTGGTAGCAATTGCGAAGGTCTAGGGTTTGCAATTACGAACTTTTCATCACAATTGCGATGATAGCAGAGATGGGAGGGTCTTCGCATTTGTGAGGTTTGCAATTGCGAACCCAGGTCGCATTTGCGACATCTGCGTCTGATCAAATAGCTGAGAGACGGGATATTTGAGTGCATTCTCTCATTTTTGAACCCTAGACTCGATATGAGACGATTTGGAGAGGGGATTTTCACTTACAAACCTTGAGTAAGTAATTATAATCTATTTCTAATCATATTCCATCAACATATATTAGATTTTAACATCAAAATCATGTGAATCAAAGTAGAAATTTATTGTCACGCCCCAAACCTGGGGGGACGAGACCGGCACCAGGTGCCTCACTTAACCGAGTGTACCTACTTGAAACTTAGGGACTTTGAACATACAATATCTTACTTTGGCCATAGGGCCACATTGCAAGAAAATTTGTGAAACAAAATATAAAACTGAGCATAAACTAGCTCTGAGTGAATATCCATATAATGCTGGGCCGACAAGGCCGTCATAACTACTACAGCTGACAACCAACAAAAATATACATACAACACCTACAAGTCTAATATATTGCACTGACTCACAGGATATGTCTACAAGCCTCTATTGATGGATGTATTAAGGTCGGAACAGGTCCCCGACCTACCCATAATATATATACATATATACATAATATGTAGTCAAAACCCTAGACCCAGCAACTCCGAAGGACATGGAGCTTACCGATCAAGCTGAACACGGATAGCACCTACGGAGGAGGTCTACGAAACTGTCTATCCGAACCTGCATGCATGAAATGCAACGTCCCCAGTAAAGGGAAGTCAGTACGAAATAAAGTTCCGAGTATGTAAGGAAATAGAATAATGGAAAGGTGAAACTAAACCGATAACATAATAACTGAAAGTAACTGGGAGTCAAAGATGATCTCAATATAGTAAGTAAAAGAGCTGTCCGGCCCTATAAGGCTCGGAACGTGTAATTGCTCAGCTGTAGTAGGCTTGCTCATAGGTGCTCGGCCATACTAGGCTCGGTATCCCGGCCATTCTGGGCTCGCTCATAGGCACTCGGCTACAGTAGGCTCGGTATATAACTTACCATATGATTGGAGGTCGCCCAATAGGAGCCTGCACATCAATTATAGCTCGATGGTGGTGAAAATACTGTAATACTGTATATATATAGACTTTCTACTCTCTTGACTAAAAGAAGACAAAGCTAAACTGAATATAAAGTCCCGATAAGGAAGAATACTGTAACTTATGAGACTAGGATAATGTACATAAGTTCAGGAATACAAACTTATTTTTATGTCTCGTTATCAAACACATGTAGTTGCGGGATCACGCCAAAATGAAGGAAAAGTTTAGCCTTAACATACCTTATCACAATCTTTCCAATAACCATGTTGAATTCATCTCTTCTCACCTTAATCTACAACAATGATAATAATACGATCATTAAGTTACGAAAGGTACAACTATCGCATAATGAACGACAAACTTATTTTAGATTAAAACGGGCAACATCTCCCCTGTAATCTCTACTTCTTCCCAATTCGAGATAACACCAACAACACAAGAGCGAAAAAATAACAATATATATATATATATATATATATATATATATATATATATATATATATATATATTGTTTTCCAACCTTATATACACCACAAAATACTACAAAACAGCCCAACACACCCCAATCTCTTCATACACAAAATGACCACCGTAGTAGTGTCAAATAGCCCGAATATATTACGACGAACGACCAGTCCACCATCCTGCATTTATGTGGTGTATTTCCACACCCTTTCTCCTCTAAAACTCTATAAAACAGTAGGAAAGATTGCAATCCAACAGCAACACGAAACAGCCCACAAAAAAGTCTATTACAAGTGAATAACTCGAACCCACGGCTTCTGATCACCGTCCCGTGATTTCTTACAATTATAGAACACTAAAATAAATCATACCATAACCCTCTTATCATGTAGTCTCACCCCAAAGGTAGGAGTTATAACATTTTCAACTTGTCGACTTTCGACGAAACATTATTTTCTTCAATTCCTTTAGCTTCTGAACCTTCCAACCCTCTTTGTACTTGTTGTTCATGATATTCAATATTTGTAACCTCCGACGTAACATGATTAACTTACTTTATATACTTTCAAAGATGATCTCATTTTACGATCACGGAGGATTTGGAGTACTGAACGCAGGTGGTCGGCATGCTCCTCCTCTAAACATGAATAAACCAGAATATCATTATTAAATACTATCGCGAATAGATCTAAAAATATCCAAATACGCTATTCATCAAGTCCATAAATACGGCGGGTGAATTTGTCAAATCGAAGGACATGACAAGGAACTCAAAGTGACCATATCGGATCCTAAAGACTGTCTTCGAAAAATATTTCTCCCGAACTCTGACTTGATGGTACCCTGACCTAAAATCTATCTTTGAAAGGCATCTAGCCCCCTGCAATGATCAAACAATTCATCGATCCTTGGAAGTGGATACTTATTCTTAATAGTTACCTTGTTCAGCTGCCTATAATCGATACACATCCTCAGTGAGCCGTCTTTCTTCCGCACAAAGAGTATGCGATGCACCCCAAGGTGAGGTACTCGGTCTGATGAAACCTTTCTCCATCAAAAGTTTTAACTACTCCTTCAACTCCTTCAATTTGGCAGATGCCATTCTATATAGAGGGATGGATATTGGTTGAGTTATCGAAAGCAAATTGATGTTAAAATCAATCTCTCGCTATAGAGGAATACCTAGAAGCTCATCTGGAAACACATCTACGTACTCTCTGACTACTGGAATAGACTGAAGTGTAGGTACCTCAGCATCTATATCTCTAACTCGTACAATATGATAAATGCACCCTTTTGCAATCATTTTCCTCGCCTTCAGATAGGAAATAAACCTACCTCTAGGTGTCACCGTATTACCTACCCATTAAAGGACTGGCTCACCCGAAAAATAAAATCTGGCTGCCTTTGCTCGGCAATCAACTGCGGTATAGCAAGCTGTCAACCAGTCCATGCCCATGATAGCATCAAAATCCATCATCTCTAGCTCAGCGAGATTGGATGAGTGATGGTAGGATAAAATCTCGTATATTAGTCACTTGTTGCACTCTAATTCACTGCACTTTATTTGTGTTTGAGCTTTAATTGGTAGTGTTTTACACTTATTCTGTGTTTTATGCCTTGTAGTAGTGATTATGAGTTATGCAGATGTTGTGGAGCTAATTCGAGCTATTTGGAGCTTTGAAATTAGAGTAAATCCCAAGGCATTAAGCCGGGATCGTGTTCCGGGGTCGAAGATCAAGTCTGGGCATCAAAAATCAAGTTTGGAGACGTATTATGAGAATTTTTCACTACTGCGGCGCGTGGTGCACCGCAGTAGTGTATTTTTGGCTTCCTGACAGTAGTTGAGCTCTTTCGATTTTCCCACTAATTCCTCGCATGGCGCGTCTCCCCATGTAGCGCTACTGTATATTTTTTACAGAATAAATATCCTACTTCGGCTAGGAAAGGGTGATTTCATCTAGGCCCAACCCTACTTGGTATAGACACATGGGAAAATCTTATTTTCTGGACTTTTGACATACTTTGGACCTAAGGAGGAAAAGGAGGAGTTGGAAGAACACAAGCACAAGGATTTCATCATCCCTTCCTCACTCAAGAACCGAGTTTGGATTGAATTTATGTTTTCCTATACATTAATATGAATTGCTCCATATCTATGGAGTAGTTCCATTTAGGGTTTGATGGATTTTGTGTATTGATGAGTGTTAGTGGATTATAACTCTAGATTTATGTGTTGAAGCGTTTTTGGTCAATTTAATTGTTGCATCTATATTCATTTGTTCATGTAATCGAGAGAAGCATAACTTGTGATATCTTTGCATTACATTGTTGGTTGAGTTCATTAATTCTTCTTAGTAATCGAGAGAGGCTAGTTGAATCATTAAACCTAGTTAGGAGAATAATCGAAAGAGGTTTTCCTAAAGACCATCCATTATGCTTCTTGCATATCTTCATGTGCTAAATTGGTTCATCTTGTGAGGTTAAGACTTAATCGAGAGAGGAGGTTTTGCTAAACGTTTGAACTAATAATTGCGTGAATTCGAGAGACTTACTTGAACACTAGAAATGAATTATCTAGAGTTAGATCCCCGAACAATTATCTTGCACCTATTCGATCAAAACCCTATCTTCACCCATTGATAACCTTCTCTGCTTATTCCATGTTTCGATTGTCATTAGTCAATAGCTTTAGATTCTTAGTTAATTTTAGTTTGGCATCTTATAAATCTCAAATGTTGATCATCTTGGATAGTAACCAAGCTAGAAACTACGAGAGTATTGTTTAAATCCAATCCTTGTGGATACGATATTATACTATACTATATTTGATTAGCGAGCAGAATTTAAGTGTGTCTTTTGCGCTCGTCAAATTTTGGCGTCGTTGCCGAGGTTTGGCAATCAATAGTGTTAGAAATAGTTTTTAGTGCTAATTCAGGAATTTGTTTTTCTTTTTATTTCTATTTTCTCTTTTTACATTTGGTGTTCGTCGACTGTCCACAGGTTACAGGTTTAGATTTGTGCATGGCTCGAGCATCTGTGAAAGAAGTGCTACCATACAAGCCCGAGACAGAAAAGCAATTGCGACAACTGAGAAAGGAAAGAGATCTCACCGAGACGTTAGAAAAGGTTGGGCAGTCCTCAACCAAAGAAATTATGGCTTGAAAGGTGATGGTAATGTAGATTTGGCTGCAAGGGAGGCAGCCCAACAACTAGAAAAAGCTGCAGGCGATGCTGAGGAAGCAGCTATTAGAGATGCATCGATTATCTATGAAGAAGAGAGGGTCGGTGAATTGCTCAAAATCAACCCTTGGCTGCAGACCAGTTCGGAAATATAGCTCCCATGCCTGGGAGATCACTGGACGATTATGTTAGACCGGTCCACAATCAAGGCTTTTCAAGTGTTAGACCACCTCTAATCGCAGCTAACAATTTCCACTTGAAGCAACGGTTGCATCAAACAATTCAGAACTGCTGTGTCTCTAGAGGAAAGATGAACGAAGATCCAAACACACATCTAATGGACTTCGAGGAGATCATGAACGCTTTTCAATACAATAGGGTGTCACAATATGCAGTGTACTTAGGGCATTCCCCTTTTCACTTAAAGATGATGTGAAGTAGTGGCTTCGAAGCTTGCCCACGAGATCGATCAGAACATGGGAGGAGATGACAAAAGATTCCTTGATAAATATTTCTCCTCAGCTAAAAGGAGCAAGTTTAGAAGAGAAGTCCATAATGTTGCCAGAAAATAACTGAAATTGTTTTTGAAGCATAGGAGAGGTTTAAGGAGATTGTTAGAAAGTGTAAACATAGTGGAATTGAACTTTGGATACAACTCCAGGACTTTTGGGATGGATTGACACCGACCTTATGTAGAACATTGAGTAATGCAGTTGGTGGTCCTTTGATGAAGAAGACTCCAGAGGAGATAGTTACAATTCTTGATGAGTTATTTGAAGATGCCAATCACGGCCCTCTGAGAGTACGAAAAGAAAAAGATCAAGTGGTGTTCACCAAGTTGATGCTAACACATCTATACAGGTATAACTCGATGCTATGGCTAAAGAAATACGAAAGCTGACCTTAGCCTCTATACAAAGTGAGCCTCATGCAGCTTGTGATATATGTGGAAGAGAAAACCCTACTCATGAGTGTCAAGCCTCAACCGAGGAAGTGAATGCGCTGAGAAATTATAATTTTTAATGCAACGGGTCAGAAGCACCCTAGTTTTTCATGCAGTTCACCTGGGGGTACCGTTAATGCATGGCAACAAAACAACCCCAGGTTTCAGAGACAAGGAGATCCTAGTTTTATGAAATCAGCCAAGGCAGTAGTTTCCGCCTCAACAGCCCAATCAGCTTGGTCTGGAAGATCTCATGAAGGTCTGCATTGTGAAAACTTATGAAAGATTTGAAGTACAAGAGGCAGCAATTGGAAATTTAGAGAAGCAAGTGGGACAGATTGCAACAATGTTATCTCAGAGGGTTTCGAGCACTCTCCCTGCTGATACTGAAAGAAATCCCAAGGAAACAGTGTATGTTGTAACTTTAAGAAGTGGGCAAGTGTTGAAAGATCCCACCCCGATCAAAAAAGATGTGAGACTTGAAAAAGAAAGTGGGGAGCAACTGAAATTTGATGATGACAAGAAGAAGAAAGGCCCAATGAAAGCTGAGAAAAATAAGAAGGAAGAAAAATCGAGAAGGGAGGAACATGAGGAGATTAAGTATACGTCTGCGCTACCTTTCCCTCAAAAGTTATGCAGAGAAAAGCTGGACAAGCAGTTCGAGAGATTTCTGCAGGTGCTGAAAAAGGTTCATGTAAACGTCCATTCACAAAAGTGCTTTCACAAATGCCTTCTTATGCTAAATTCTTGAAAGAGATCCTTACGAAGAAGAGAAAAGTAGAGGAGACCTCAGTGGTCAAGTTCACAGAGCATTGCAGTGCGATATTGCAAAATAAACACCCACAAAATTGTTGAGATCTAGGGAGTTTTACTATACCTTGCTCTTTAGGAACTATTAATTTTGATAAGTCTTTATGTGATTCTGATGGCTCAATTAATTTAATGCCTCTATCTATTTATAGGAAACTAGAGAAGGAGATTAGAGAGATAAGGTTGGCACTAATATCTTTATAGTTGGCAGACCAAACGACTTTAATACCAGAAGGGATAGTGGAAGATGTGTTAATTCGGGTGGATAAGTTCGTGTTTCTTGTGGATTCTATAGTGGTAAATATGGAGGAAAACAAGGAGGTCATGCTCATCCTAGGAAAACCATTCTTAGTGATGGGCAGAGCAATATTAGATATATAAGAGAGAACCCATGCTTAGAGCGGGTGAGGGTACTGTGACTTATAAGATGGATGTAGAAAAGGGGACACAAAAGGAAAAACCAGCTGCGAGTGTTGACAGGGAAAAATAGGATTAGATATTTCGTCAACCACCACTTGCGCGCGATTCACTTATCTATATTGGAAAGTGAAGGGCTCGAAGTGAAGGCCGCAGTGAGCGAGAAAGATAAGTGTGGGGTGTACCCCAATAAGGCTGAGAAGAAGCTCTTTGCATGGATGTGTGCATTAGTTCAGGCGCGAGGAATGGAGCCCGACTTTGACTCAAACCCCGACTAGATATTTAGGTAAGTTTCCTTTACCTTATGATTTTTAATTATATGTCATGGGGACGACACCAAAATTTGACGAGCGCAAAACACACAATTAAATTCTGCTCACTAATCAAATATAGTATAGTATAATATCGTATTCACATGGATTGGATATAAACAGTATTCTCGTAGTTTCTAGCTTGGTTGCTATCCAAGATGATCAACAATAGAGATTTATAAGATGCCTAACTAAAATTAACTAAGAATCTAAAGCTATTGACTAATGAAAATCGAAACAAGGAATAAGCAGAGAAGTTTATCAATGAGAGAAGATAGGGTTTTGATAGGATAGGTGCAAGATAATTGTTCGAGATCTAACTCTAGATAATTCACTTCTAATGTTCGAGTGAGTCCCTCGAATTCACTCAATTATTAGTTCAAACGTTCAGCAAAAACTCCTCTCTTGATTAAGTCTTAACCTCACAAGATGAACCAATTTAAGCACGTGAAGATACGCAAGAATGCATAGTAGATTGGTCTTTAGGAAAACCTCTTTCGATTATTCTCCTAACTAGGTCTAATCAATGATTCGACTAGCCTCTTTCGATTACTAAAAAGAATTAATGAACTCAACCAACAATATAATGCAAAGATATCACAAGTTATGCCTCTCTCGATTACATGAACAAGTGAATATAGATGCAACAATTAAATCATCTATATTCACTTGTTCATGTAATCGAAAGAGGCGTAACTTGTGATATCTTTGCATTATATTGTTGGTGAGTTCATTAATTCTTCTTATTAATCGAAAGAGGCTAGTTGAATCATTGATTAAGCCTAGTTAGGAGAATAATGGAATGATGTTTTCCTAAAGACCAATCCACTATGCATTCTTGCATATCTTGGTTCATCTTGTGAGGTTAAGACTTAATCGAGAGAGGAGTTTTTGCTGAACGTTTGAATTAATAATTTAGTGAATTCGAGAGACTCAACAAACAAATATACATACATACATACTTATTTGTATGAATATATTTCTTTTTGTCTGCTAGTTGTAGTTAGTTTTCTTTTTGTTAGTTATAGTCAGTAGAGATAGAAAAAACAATTTGAAAAAAAAATTAAAATTTTTAAAATTTTTAAAATTTTTGAATTTTCCCGACGTTGGATATCATCGACAGGTTTTTAAGGGATATAGTCGAAAGGAAAAAGACAAAAAGATTTTCTCTTGTTGGGTAGTGTTACAAGTCCCCCTTGGATTTTGTTTGTGCCGCGGTTCTTTTTCAAGGGTTTTGCTTGAACCGGGTGTAGTTAGTAGTAGTTTTTATTATTTTAGGAGTAGGAAATCTTGTGCTGTAATTTGAATTGAAGGAAATATCTCTTTACTTTATTATGCCTTGAGAATAGTAAGTGGTTTAGTTGTAACGCTTAGACTCAGCTTTTGACTATTGTATAAGCACCTTAAATTGTATGATCTTAACATTACTTAACTGCTTTGACTAGAATGTCTTGATAGTCCAATTCTGAGTGAGTTATGTACCATGTGTGTGTGTGAGGTTTTGTGTATTCGATGATTGCATTTGATGTATAGACTTGCCCCGTGTGTTTATAAAGTGAAATAGTAGTTTTATTCAGTCTTGGAAGTGATAAAGGCATTTCTTTGTTGATCAGATATATGCTTTTACCCACCTAATTGTTATGTATCGTAGTTAATCCTTTTGAGCCTGTAATCCTGGTTCTTTGGCAACCACATTAAACCCTACCTATTTGTTTTTATTGACCATCTATTTGAACGTTGTACCTCTCGTGAGCACTTGAATTTGTTATGAACTTTGTAAAAGTTGAAGCGTGGGGTGTTGGTTTGGCTTTTGAGTGGAACTATTAAACTAAGGAGAAAGGTGCTCACTGTTTTGAAAAAGTAAGAGCCACTTGAATTGAAAAAGAAAAGGAAATATAGGTGTATTGTTGTGTAAAATATTCATTGATAGTGGTGACAGTTGATGTATTTGTGCTTAAAGTAGGAAGTTATTGTATATTGATGTGAAGGTGGAGTTATTTTTTGACATAAGTGTGGGGTTTTGAACAGTTAATTATATGTATTAAACTGCTTAGGGAGGTGTAGTCACTCTTATATCCAAATGTATCCTACCCATCTCGCAGCCTACATGACAACCAATTAAAGTCCTATTTGAACCTTAACTGAATGAGCTCAATTAGTAAAGTAGTACACTATGGGCAAGCCTATGGTATGTCTTTTGTGGCATATGAATGTTACTTCTGAGAGTGAGTGAATTCTTTCAATCTTGAGTTCCTGATTGTTCTTAAATTTTATTTTGTGTGGAACTACTCTCTATTGTTGTGTGAGGGCACTTTATTCATGAAGGTAAGGTCATGTCGTTAAGTGGGTTGTGAAAAATGCGTGGTGCTTTTGAGTCAAATCTTGAGGTGAGGATGTTACAGTATTGTGCTTAATCTGTTTTGAATATTCTTGGTATGATGAGTTATTAGAGTTGTTGAAAAAGGTCCTGTCTATATGAAGTGTAGTTTGATTGCTCGAGGACGAGCAATGTCTTAAGTGTGGGGTGTTGATGGTAGGATACAATCTCGTGTTTTAGTCAGCACTCTAATTCACCTCACTTTATTTGTGTTTGGTGTTGATGGCAGGCTATAATCTCGTGTTTTAGTCAGCACTCTAATTCACCTTACTTTTATTTGTGTTTGAGCTTTAATTAGTAGTGTTTTGCACTTATTGTGTGTTTTGTGCCTTGTAGGAGTGATTCCAAGTTATGTAGATGTTGTGGAGCTAATTCGAGCTATTTGGAGCTTTGAAGTTAGAGTAAAAGCCCAAGGGATTAAGTTGGGATTGTGTTCGGGGGTCGAGGACCAAGTCTGGACATCAAAGTTTGGAGCTGTACTATGAGAATTTTGCACTACTGCGGCACGTGGGGCGCCACAATAGTGTATTTTTGGCTGGCTGACAGAAGTTGAGCTCTCTGGATTTCCCCATTAATTCTCGGCATTGCGCGTCGCCCCATGCGGCGCGCCTATCTATTATTTAAAGAGTGAATATCCTACTTCGGCTAGGAAAGGGTAATTTCGTCTGGCCCCGACCCTACTCGGTATAAATACATGAAAAAATATTATTTTCCGGAGTTTTGACATATTTTGGACCTAAGGAGGCTAAGGAGGAGTTGGAAGAACACAAGCACAAGGATTTCATCATTCCTTCCTCACTCAAGACATAGATGATCATGTTGCTGAACTCGTTGGTTTTGCCATACCCCCAGAATCTCTATTTGGAACAACACAAGCACAAGCGTCCACATGTATGACAAGCATCGGAACCTGCTCGGCATTAGCCCAAGTGTCCTCTACCACAGATGTCACACCGCGGCAAAAATGACCATGTTTGCCATGAACTTCGCTGTCGCTGCAAATCCGACGCCCGTGAGCTCTTATCTGGTCTTGACTGAGTATAGAGGTCATATATGTAACCCTGTAACTGAGGCGGTGGAGGCCTAGGTGGCCGTCCGAAGTACTGGGGCATACAACTACCCTGAGACTGCTCCTGAGACCTCAAATCTGATCCTCTTACGCTGCCCTTGCTCACTCCTCTCTATACCCTGCTGCTGACGCCTGCCCCTTTCTATATTCTGGGTGAATGCCTGAATCCGGGAGATATCCTTACTATCCTGCAATGCAGCGGTGGAACATGCCTCGGTCAACTCTGGGGCCAACCCTGCTATAAACCTGTGGATCCTGTCCCGCCTAGTAGCAACTGTGGATGGAGTATATCTGGCCAATGAGTCAAAACGGAGACTATACTCTCGAATGCTCATATTGCCTGCTTGAGGGCTAGAAACTGATCGACTCGAGCCTCTTGGATATCCCGCGGTAACTACTGATCAAGGAAGGCATCTGAAAAATTCTCCCAAATAGCTGGAGGTGCATCACGTCCCCTGAACTTCTCCCATCCCTCGTACCAAAGGATTACTATACCTCAGAGTCGAAAAGCTGCTAGCTCAACTGCCTCTTTCTCTGTCCCCGTGAACTCTGGGAGACTCAAAGCAATAAACTCTCGAACCCTTGAACTCCCAGACCCCTCAGAAGACCCTGCACTAGCTGATGCCCTAGCCTGTTGTTGGGTAGCTACCAACTATGTCAACAAATGCACGACACTCCTTAAGTCCTGATCTGATTGAAGTGGAGGGGGAACTGGATATGCGGTATCCCTAATATTCTCCTCAGGTGGTGGAGGAGCCGCTAATGGCAGGGGTCTTACCCTATACCTCAGACTGGGCCCCATCTACTGGGGGTACCCTTCTGGTCCCCTCACCTGCTAGTGTAACTCTCCTCTGACTAGTCGTAGTCTTCCTAGTCACCGTCATCTCTATATGCAAACACCAATACATAAGTTTAACTCAAATTTCCTATAACTCGGTTCTACGGCACGATTTTGATTTTAAAGAAGGGTAACCCACTTCTAAATGCCTTGGAGTTCCGTGCTTATATAATGTGGTGCACAACACATCTATAAACAAGACCCTACTAGACACGGCTTGTAGACTCCCTAGGGCAGAACTACTCTGATACCATGTTTGTCATGCCCCAAACAGGGGGGAGGGGGCGAGACCTACACCCCGTACCTCACTTAACCGAACGTACCAACTTGAGACTGGGGGACTCAGAACATATAATGTCATACTTTGGCCATAGGGCCACATTGCAAGACAATTTGTGAAACAAAAAATAAAACGAAACGGAAACTAGCTTGGACTGAACATCAATATAAAGCTGGGCCAACAAGGCCGTCATAACTACTACAGCTGACAAACCAACAAAAATACACATACAAGGCCTACAAGCCCAACATACTGCACTGCCTAACAGAATATGACTACAAGCCTCTACTGATGGATGTACTGTGGTCGGAACAGGGGCCCGACCTACCCTTAATATATACATATATACACAATATGTACTCAAAACTCTAGATCCGGCAACTTCGAAGGACGCGAAGCTTACCGATCAAGCTGAACACGGATAGCACCTACGGAGGAGGTCTACCAATCTGTTTATCTGAACCTGCATGCATGAAATGTAGTGTCCCCAGTAAAGGGACGTCAGTACGAAATAATGTACCGAGTATGTAAGGTAATAGAATAACAGGAAGCTGAAACTAAACTGATAATATAATAACTGAAAGTAACTGGGAGTCAAAGATGATATAGAGATATACTTACCTGCTGATACTGACTCAACTCTCTTAATATAGTATGTAAAATAATTGTCCGGCCCTATAAGGCTCGGAACGTGTAACTGCTCGGCCGTAGTAGGCTCGCTCATAGGTGCTCGGCTATACTAGGCTCAGTATCTCGGCCATACTGGGCTCGCTTATAGACGCTCGGCCATAGTAGGCTCGGTATATAACTTACCATCTGATCTGAGGTTGCCTAATAGGGGCCTACCCACTGATTATAGCTTGATGGTGGTGAAAATTTTGTAATACTATATATATATAAACTCTTTGCTCTCTTGGTTGAAAGAAGACAATACTAAATTGAATATAAAGTCACGATAAGGGAGAATACTGTAACTTATTAGACTAGAATAATGTACATAAGGAATACGAACTTCTCTTTATGTCTCGTTATCAAACACATGTAGCTACGAGATCATGCCAAAATGAAAGAAAGATTTAGCCTTAACATACCTTATCACAATCTTTCCAATAACTACGTTGAACTTGTCTCTTCTCCCCTTAATCTAAAACAACGATAACAATTCCATCATTAAGTTACGAAAGGTACAACTATCGCATAACCAATGACAAGCTTGTTTTATATTAAAACGGGCAGCATCTCCCTTATAATCTTTACTTCCTCCCAATTCGAGATAACACCAACAACACAAGAACCCAAAAAAAATAATATATATACATTATTATCCAAACTTATATACACCACAAAATACTACAAAACAGTCCAACACACCCCAATCTCTTCATACACAAAACGACCACCGTAGCAGTGTCAAACAACCCGAAGTTACGACGAATGACCAGCCCACCACCCTGCATTTATGTGGTGTTTCTCCACACCCTTTCTCCTCCAAAACTCCCTAAAACTGTAACAAAAAACACAATCCAATAACAACAAAAAAACAGCCAACAAAACAATCCATTACAAGTTGAATAACCCGAACTCATGGCTTCCGATCACCGTTCCATGAGTTCTTACAATTATAGAAGGACTTTCCATATATTTGCAGCAGAACAAATGGATGAAAGATAACAGTAAACTTTCCTTATTTGTTGAATATCTCAGCTGCTATCTTGGTTCTACAAACCCTAGGTTTTCCTCCAACTAGAACTTGAAAAGGAGAAAAAATCAATTAGGGTTTGTGTTCAATTTTTGGGAGGATTTTTGCAGGGCTTATCTCTGGTTATTTTGCTATATAATGAGTGTTACATTTCAAGGAGATAAGACCTTAAAAGGGCTCTTTGGCCTACCCGAGTTATCCCCTCTTTGGACATATTTAATCCTCACATTTCAGCAAGTAGGTGACACACCTACTGTCACCTAGCAGTCTACGCAGTATCGAAAAATATATATATCTCTCTACTACAATATCGTATTGACAAAAAGTTTAACACGTTTAGAAAATAGACTCCTAGATCTTCAATTTGACGGGTGGATCACCCCGTAAATCTAAGTATATTGGGAGAAAAGTGCAGTGACATTTGACCCAAATTTCAGTAAAACTTATGAACGTAACTTGTGATGACTTTCATCGACATTTGTTCCACAGCTCGCTTGACTTCAAAACATAACACATGACTATCATAAGACTAAAAAATCATAACATAACCCTCTTATCATGTTAAGAACCCTAGTCGCACCCCAAAGGTATGGGTTATAACATTCACAACTTGACGACTTTCGACGAAACATTATTTTCTTCAATGCCTTTAGCTTCTGAACCTTCCAACCACTCTTTGTACTTGTTGTTCATGATCTTCAATATTTGTAACCTCCGAGGTAACATGATTAAAATACTTTATATACTTTTAAAGATGATCTCATTTTTGGTCTTACATTAGTTTGCTTATGATGCACTTTTACGTACGAAAATATGGGGTGTAACATTTACGAAACTTTGCCAAGTTTTTGAAAAATAAGAAATTTTGTTTTGAGAGTCGATTCGGACTCGGATTTTGAAACTAATCACATATATAAACTTGTGGGGTCATGGGTAGACGAAATCTACCATTAGACCCGGGTTTCGACCGGACGAGCCCCGGATTTACTTTTATTGACTTAATGGAAAAACTGTAAAAATCTTAACTTTATCTATTGAAATTGAATTCCCTAGAATTTTTTGAAGATATTGAGCCGATTTTGGTTAGATTTGAGCCGTGTGGAGGCGGATTTTAATGAAAAAGCTATTTTCGAGTATTGAATTGGCCTAATTGAGGTAAGTGTCTTCCTTAGGATTGGTATTGTTTGATTCAGTTGTGCTAAGTGAAATCCATGTACGCAAGGTGGCAAGTGGGTACACGGATTGTACATAGTATTTGGCCGGTTTAGGCGACTTAGACTATTTCCATGCTTTAAGTGAAATTCCTTATTATGTTCTAAATTCTCATAGTCAAATTATCCTTAATTGTGTTAAGATATCCTTAAATGCCTTAGTTGACTTGTTTAGTATTTGTTCTATATCCTACTCGCTAAATTGTTCTCATGCTTTAGTTGAACTTGTTGTCTCCTCTATTGTTACAAGTTATCTCTTCACTATTAATTACCATTGTTGGAGTAATTGTTCATGTTATCCTTTACTTGTTGATTTTCATTGTTTGTGAATCGTTGTTGAATATTATCTCTTTTACTATGAAGTTAGTCTTATCTAATATTATGGTTATACATTATTTCTCACATTGTTGGGATATTTGGTGTTGAAATTGAGGAAGTCGTTAATACGTTGAGGCGATGTTGGTTATTGTTGAAACATCTATCTTATTGAGAATTTTTCATCCATTTTTGTTGTTGATATTCTCGTATACGTTGTGTTGGAGCCATGAGCTACTGTTGTGAAAATATTGATATTGTTGTTGTTGGCAAGTTGTGATATATAGGCACTTGTGATGCGAATTATTTTTGTAATATGATATTGACGTGCAGGCGGCAGTATAAGGTGGGACTTATGTGCGTGATTGCTTGTAGGGAAACTATGTGAAGCTATGAGACGTCATAAGGTGCGCTAAGTGCGTGTAGCTATTCCGGAAAAAAACTATTTTCAAAATCTATTTTAAAATTTAAGTCTTACGCGGCGGTATAAGGAAAGATTTTGATTAAAATTGAGAAATGTGAATACGAGGCGAAACCTCGGTTTGATTTCATTATACACCAGGTGGTACCTCGTTGTGTTTCTTGTTGTTTGCTTCATGTTGCAAGGTGTTGCGGAAGGAATATTTCTTGTTACTTTATTCTTTATTATTCTAGCAGTTGTAGTTCGTACATGATCGTTTTAGCACTTTACTTGCTTCTTTTATGTTATTTCTATTGTTAACTTCTAGTACTAGTTCCTGCTATTATCTTCTTCCATATCAGTTATTCTTCACTTTCCGTTACTTATCCGTATTATGTTTTTATACTGTCTATTTTATATCCTCTACTCTACTAAGGTTAGACTTGATACTTACTGGGTACCGTAGTGGTGTACTTATATTATGCTTCTGCACATCTTTTTGTGCAGACTCAGGTACATCCGCTCGTGCCAGTTGATACAGATTTCCTGCTAGCTACTTTTGCCGGAGAATTCAAGGTATGCCTGCTCGGCGTCCGCAGGTCTCGGAGTCACCTTCCCTAATTTTCGTTATTGTTGTATTCCCTTTCGTACAGTGATGTAGTAGTACTCTAGTTGCATTTTATAGAGCTTATAACTCAGTTTCAGCAGTTTTGGGGTGTGTATTTGTGAGATTCTGTTTTCAAAAGGTTGTATCTATTATTCAGTCGTTTTCAGTAACTTGTTACTATATATCTCTTCAGTTGTTGTTATTTGTTAGGCTTACCTAGTCGTAGAGACTAGGTGCCATCAAGACATCATTCGGAGAAAATTGGGGTCGTGACAATGAATCAATGTAAATAAAGACAAGAAAATGATAACATCGAAAATGAATTCAGAAAATGGTTCACTTACTTTGTCAAATTTACACCCATAAAATCGAAAAACCTGGATTTCTTGGTGTCCGTGATACTTTCAGTTCAACTTGAAATCCATAGGAACAAATATCCATTCCTTTGTGAGAAATTAATTTTCTTTAAGACATGGATTCACTTCAAGCTTAGATGAAAAAACCCACAAAAAAAATCTAATCTAATCAAATAACGGAACAAGAAAATAGCAAAAGTTTTAAGCTTTTTGGATTCTCTCGAGTGCAAATGGTAGATGAAATCAAATGAAAGCTTTAGGAACTATTTTGAGAAGGCCTTTTTAGAATGTAGATGAAATTGAGAAGGATGTTGGGAGATCAAATATGGGGGCCAACAGTAATTTTTATTATTGTTGGAAGGAGTTTGGGGAATTAAAAGTCGTCTCACGCGCCTACCAAGTGAGAAAATTCATATTATGTGACTAGTTAATTTTTGTATTAGAGTGACACATATGGTCGGAGTGACAAAATAGAACAAGATTGAAATAAAGTGCCAAGATGAAAAATAGTGTCAAGTTGAATTGGTTGTCTTTGTATTTGGCCTATAAAATATGATTTGACCAAAATAAAAAAATTCAAGCACAAAAAATCTCCTTACAACAGCAAAATATTGCGAGTGTACTTAAGTTTAGGAACTTTAACTGTCGTTTTCTTCTTTTTCTTTCACATTGACATTTAAAAGTATAGGTTGAGTATTCTAAAAAAAATTTAAGAGAGCAATCAACTTTTAGAAGACAACTATGACAAAATGTAAATTGAAGAATATAGAAAAGATAATGTGGTTCAAAATATAATGCTTCTGATATTATCTATTGGAGCAATCAAATGTCAGAAGGGACACATACCAAAGTTCAATTGATAGTGTGATGCACAAATATAGAGTTGGTCATAGAATATGCCCTTTGACTTTATTCATAAAAGATTGTAAAATTATGTGAAGATGCTAGCTTTTCGTATATTTAATTTATAATTTTTAATTAAATCAAATAACCTTGTATATATTCTGTAAAACAAAAAATATGAAATACACGTATAACATACGTGAAGAGAAAATAGTATATAAATAATCAGGTATAATAAATGTAAAATCTATGTAATATCGACTAGAAAAAGTAAATAATATATCCGACCAACTATTTATGTAGGATGCTTTCTATTTTGTGGTTAGCAACTTGTTTCACATTTTCCTTAACTTTAATAGAATTCTAGTGTAAATATGGTGGATTCCATGTATAAAAATGTTTCAAAAAAAAAAAAAAAAGAGTTTAAATTTTGATTTACCCGTCTACTTTTACTATGATTTGAAATTACATTTGTTATGCTTCAAGTTGAAATTACATTAGATTGAAGAGCAAGTATAAGATAATAATGGTAGGATATGAATGCTCCCAAAATAAAATGTAGGGTGAAACTAAGAGCCTGTTTGGACATAAAAAATTTTTTTTACTTTTTTTCAAAAAATTTATTTTTTTCCGAAGTTATTGTTTCGCTGTAAATTTTCAAAATTTCACTTGAAGATGGATTTTAAAATTTTTCAAAAATTTGAAAAACTTCAAAAAATTATTTTTCAAAATTTTCACTCATATCATTCACAAAATTTCAAAAACAACTCAAAACTATATTAATGTCCAAACACAACTCTAGTTTTCAAATATCATTTTCAATTGAAAAAATAATTTACTTTTTTCCGGAATTTTACAATTCTTATGTCCAAACGCCCATTAAGAGTCCGTTAGACCAACTAAATTTTTTTTCACTTTTTTTCAAAAATTTTGTTATTTATTTTTGAAATTAGTGTTTGGCTATAAAATTTTCAATTTTCACTCAAAGATGAATTTTAAAATTTTTCAAAAATTTAATATCCAAAAACTATTTTTCAAAAGTTTCACTTAGATCATTCACAAAAATTCAAAAACAAGTCATATATTCATGTCAAAAGACAACTATAATTTTCAAATATTACTTTCACTTGAAATTTTTTTTTTTTTTTTTAATTTTACAATTCTTATGTCTAAATAGATGTTTCTAAAAATTTGTCCTTTTTATTTTATTTCAAAAATGATATCCTTTTTATTTTCATTTCGAAAGTTCCATCCTTTTTCTTTTCTCATTTTTGAATTGACAGGTCAAGTACACGTACTGTAAAAAGCAGCCTCATCTCTTCTTATCCCATAAGAGTCAATTCTGGTTGCTTTTTACCCACAAGAACTGCGCTAGCTCTCTTCATCTTCCTCTTCTTCTCTTTGATTATAATTAACATAGAGGAAAAAGCGGAACATCAAAAAGAAGAAGAGTACTTAAGCATGGAGCCTAAATCAGAAGATAGCTACTCAAATATTAGAGTGCAGCTCTTAGTTGCCAATGACAAGCAAAACCAAGGTAGCAGCGAAGAAACAGGACTACAGGACCCTCAAGTTCAACTTGAGTTCGTTTCAGGACCAACCTCCTTTTCAAGAACTTGTTTCAATGGACTCAATGCTTTGTCAGGTTCTCCTCTAATTACTAGTCTAAGTCACTGTTGATAACAAGTTGAAAATTTAAACTTGATGGGTTCAAATGTTTATGTTTTTTAAACAAAATGCCTTGTACTTTTAAAATTAATTTAATTGTCTATCCGTTTCAATTTATTTGAATTTTTGAGTTGTGTGTTGACTAATTTTCATTGTGACTTTATATTCAAAATATTAAAAAAGACTCTTTACAAAAACCATAGTCAAAGAAAATAACTTTGTACTAACTACTAAGTTCATTCTTATTGAAACAAATGTAGTAATTATTAGAATTTTTAGTGAATGTTGACACATAAATATAATACATTATGTATGTAAATTATATTTCCTCAAAAAAAATATTGGATTCAGTTAATGACTTTAATCCATATAATATAGGCTGCATCAGCCTCGGTGGCTCTTGGGAAATTCGAATTTCATTTTTCTTCCTCCGTAAATTATTTTTTCTTCCAAAGCGTCAGAGTCAGATTTAGGATTTAATGTTTATGGGTTCCTACAATTTTCAATAGTAATTGGGTTCACATTTAAATATTTTTCGAATACATTTATACTGTTTGAACAAAATCTATTGGGTTCACGTGAACTTGTGTGTCGCAAAGTGGATCTGCCCCTGCCAAACGTATTATCTTTTTGATGATTTTCCTTTTAAAAATCTTCAAAAATATCTCTCACAAAGTACTACTTCTATTTCATTTTATATGATACGTTTTAATTTTTTCCTTTGCTCCAAATAAAGATTGCTTATTTGAGAATATTTTTTATTTTGACTCCTAATGACTTATATCTATAGAAATGCTATTTCAGATCACCAGTTCTAATGATAATTGTGTATATGCCTTTTTTAGTAACTTAAATTCTATACTCAATCACACGTAATCATCTAAAATAAAACAGGACGTATATAGTTACTGTCAAGATTTGCTTGGAGCTAAAAAGAGCAGCTAGCGTTTTTGAAAGTATAACGTAGTACCATCCTTTAATTATCGGTCATGACTCTGATTAATTTGGTGAATGTGACATTAGCCTGTAATTTGTTTGTTTGTTGTTTGGCTTTTTGTATTCATTCCAAAAGAACATTAGCAGTACATTAGTCATTAATGGTGTTCTCACAAATGTAGACGCCTTCAGCCTGTAATTTGTTTGTTTGTTGTTTAGCTTTTTGTGCTGACATCTCTGTCTAATATAACAATTACTAACGGCAAAATTTAGCTCAAGGTTTACGCTGGTAAACTTATAGACTGATTGAGACTAGTCTTAGTAAATTATTGTTGTTGTTTTTTGGCATACTTTTAGTACTTTGCATGCATTAGCATCAGGAGGTTTTGGCAGAAAGTTTTGATAGACTAATTTTAAAATATCATTTAGTAACAGTACGTAAGTATAACATGTATTTAACTAAATTATCTTTATCTCTTCCTTACATAAATAAGTAATGACAATATGCCGTCTTGGAAGGGTAGATTTGAAAGAAAAAAGAATACTAATATTTTGTAATTAAAGCGATAGATAAAAAGGACAAAAGGGAGTAATTGTTGTTTTTTTCCCTCAGGAGTTGGCATACTTTCAGTACCTTACGCATTAGCATCAGGAGGCTGGTTGAGCTTGATATTTCTCTTCATTATCGCCATCTCAACTTATTACACAAGCTTATTAATCCAAAGATGCATGGACATTGATCCAACTATAACAAGTTACCCTGACATCGGGGAACGCGCATTTGGAAAGGGTGGAAGAATGCTTGTCTCCACGACGATGGACGTGGAACTTTATATGGTCGTAACAGGTTTCTTGATTTTAGAGGGCGATAACTTACAAAATTTATTCGGAGACATAGAATTTCAAATATTTGGAGTTACCATCGGTGGAAAACAGAGTTTTGTGGTTATTAGTAGCCTCGTCATTCTGCCTACTGTTTGGTTGAATAATATGAGCATTCTTTCTTATATATCTGCTAGTGGAGTAGTGGCCTCTATTGTACTACTTGGGTCCATCTTGTGGGCTGCTGTATTTGATGGGCTTGGATTTCAAGCAAATGGGACTCGGTTCATAAACTGGAAAGGAATGCCTACTGCTGTTAGCCTCTATGCCTTCTGCTATTGTGCTCATCCAGTTTTTCCAACATTATATACTTCCATGATAAATCCAAAGAAGTTCTCTAAGGTATGAATACCAAGGCATTATTAGTTTCGCATATTTTATTAAACTTCTTTTACTATATATGCTGATAATGTAAAAGATTTTTGTTTACTATTAAGTATAATATGTTACCTGTTATAACACATTATTTTAAAAAAATTGCAGGTTACCAATCCATACTAGTTACAAAATAGAAGATTGTGCTTTTAGTCCCTCAAATGTCAAATTATCATTTTAGTCCCTGTGATTTCTAGTTAAACACAATTAACCTTGCATTAATTGATCTCTTTTGGTCACTGTTTAGGTTCAGTACTCTTGACAAAGTTACCAAATTATTAGGTCTTAACCCATTCAACTACCGACGAGTTATGTTAAATTTGCACTATTACTCTATATTTATAGGCTATATTAGGGGCACAACAAGTGTTTGGTTTGTGAGTTTGGCTGAACCCATTAGCTTTGGTTCAAACTCTGTATTTATTTTAAAAAATTGATTGAATATATATAAATTACTAATTTAGAACCCAGTAATCTAAAATGACTAGAATCTATGAACTCATAAACTTTAAATTTCCAGCTCCGCTAGGCTAAATTATGTAGTTCTTAAAATAATCTAATACTATAACATATATCCTATATAAAAAGAATAGAAGCATAAATCTTATATCCTAGTCAATAGAAGTTTAAATGTGCTAATCAAATATTATAGGGATCAATAAAAATTTATTAATAATTGAAGGACCAAAAGTGCAATTATTCGTACAGAAAATTACCTGTAGTAGGTTTTAAATGACATAATAGCATAAAAGTTATTTATACTCTGAGGGTCGTTTGGTTGGAAAGAAGTTATCCCAGAATTAATTATCCCGGGATTAGTTATTCCACCTTTCCACGAGGATAAAAAATACTACAATCCCCAAATAACTAATTCCGAGATTAATTATACCACAATTTTCTCCCAACCAAACATAAGATAAACTTTTGTTAAATTTAATTCCGAGATTAATTATTCTTTATCTCTCGTACCAAACGAGTCCTAAGTGTACAGGTTGAACTCCTTTCTTTTATGCTACGTACTGACTACTTAATTTATTGCAATCTTTTGTTGCAGGTCATGTTGGTTTGCTTTCTACTTTGCACCACCAGCTATGTATCAATGGCAATTGTGGGGTATCTCATGTTTGGTCCAACTGTACTTTCCCAAATAACCTTAAACCTCCCCACTAATAAAATTAGCTCAAAAGTGGCAATTTACACCACACTGGTCAATCCAATAGCAAAGTATGGCTTAATGATAAAACCTTTGGTGATTTCTTTTGAAAATCAACTTCCAATTAATTCCAACAAAAGGGTCTTCAGCATACTAATCAGAACAGCTTTAGTTGTTAGCACTATTATTGTAGCCTTAACAATCCCCTTATTTGGATATCTCATGTCACTTGTTGGAGCATTTTTGAGCATCACAGCTTCTATAATACTCCCATGCTTGTGTTTCATGAAGATTTCTGGCATTTATCGAATACTAGGATTTGAGCTAGTAGTTATATTAGGAATTGTGATAATGAGCATTGCCATTATGATTGTAGGCACTTACACTTCTGTGGTAGGAATTATAGGTCATTTGTACCTATAAGAAGTGTCAGGGTCTAGAATTTAAACTTTGAGTAGTCAATCGTATACGTTTTTACTACTAAACATAATGTAACTTTGAAACTATTGATTGAGAATTGGTTGTCCATCATTTCCAAATTTGATTTCTAGCTATGTTATGTATGGCAGTATCTAAAGGCAGATCAGCTGAAGTATATTCTTATCTCATCCAGCAAAACTCATTCCCAAAACATAGAAGTAAAGCTTCTTCCAAAGTATAAGATTTTTTGGATATTGATGATGACAAATGAAATATGTTGACACGGGGAGGAACGTATTTATTAATTATAACCTCTGCAACTACTTGATTCGGATGATTTTATTATTTATATAAATTTTAGTAGTTTTCACACATACACACATACCTATTGGATGCGCTTGATTTCTCTAGGGAAATAGAATTTTATAATATCAGAACTTTCGAAAACTCGTACAGTCAAACCTCTCTATAACAATATCGCTTGTTCTGATTTTTTTTTTATTTTTTATATTGAATGGTTGTTACACCTATAACAACGTTTGAAGGTCATTATCTTTAGGCCATTATAGAAAACAACTATCAAACAATTAATTACTTTCCTTTTTTAATGTTACTATGAAAGATAAGGTAATTATTCAAATAAAAAATCTCAAAAGATACGCATATTTTACTAATTAAATATCAAAAAAATAATATATTTTTAATAAATTCATAACTAGATGTACAGAAATTTAAGCTCTAAGGCACACATTTTAAAGATACTAAAAAAAATGAATCCTTTCAGGATTGATTGTAACGATCCAACCGGTCATTTTATGTATTTGAGCCCTGTTCCCCTATTTGATGCTTCTTGTATGTTTCTTGTTGATACCCAATTTTTTCTTCATGTTTTATAAATATCATATATACTTTCAAAATATCATTTTGCATTTACAAGAGTCATATAAGTATTTTTCAATAATTTTTCATAATTTTTAAAGCTTTAAAAATTGATTTTCTTACATTTAATTGCTCAAAATTTATTAATTACTCCTTCAAATTATTTTTTGATGATTTAATCATCCGAATTTGTTATTTACATCTACATATATGTTTTATAATATTTTACTTTATTTCATATAATTATCTTTGCATATTTGAGCTATTTACATAAGTTTGCAATAATAGCCTATGTTCTATGCATAATTACATTTATTACGTTATTCATATTAAAATAGCATTTTTATAATGTTAAGTTATTATTATTAATTATTTTATTACATAAGTAATATTTTATTATTTGTTAGTTATTTAAACAATTTCGTGTATTTAGTTTATAGCCCAACATAGAGCTAATTTTCGGATAAAAAATAAGTCCGAGGCACCTGGCCCATTCATTTTACCCTACAGAAGCCCAAAAACCAAACAACCCATCTACCTAACCCAGTCTGGACCCGTTTTTAGACCCACTCCACCTTTAATCCTGGTCGTTGATCTCAAATGATCAACGACCCAAAATAGAACCCTCATTCTCCTTATACTCTCACACCAAACCCTATAGAGCATTTTCCTCACCCAACTGCCCCTGCATTCTCTCATCTCCACTCTCACACTAAACCCTAGCCGACCATGGAGATCCTTTCTTATTCTTTCCTTATACACATCCATACGCGGGTTTTACTTACCTTTCTTGCTACTATTACTCATTTATGTTAATTTTCGTTACCATTGCACTTATCGCAAGCTCGCTTCTCACAAATCCGGCATTGATTATATGGTTCTGGGTGCGATTGTGGTTCTATACACTAGAGAAGAGAAAACCACTCTCGTATATGGTATATCTCTGTTGATTCCGTCGTGATTGGGGCTTGTGAGCGATTTGCCCTAAGTTCGATTCCAACTAGTGTTTGGATTCCGATTCTTCTTTTACTGGTTCTATTATAGATTGGATGTGATATTTTCTTTCCTGATTTAGGTTTAATTGATTGTTTCCTTGTTTGTTCGTCATAATTTGTCACTATATAAACCCCTATTTCCCATTTCCCCCAGAAGTCTGAACGTTTTTACGAAACTACTGCTATAACTCTCTCACTCTCGCTATTCTAAACTTGAGCTGGCTGAAAGCCAAGGCCGCCAGAATTTGATTGTTGTTCTTTTCTCAATGCGAGCTCTGCCTGGGGTTCACTTGAAACCCTTGGGAACTCTGACGCACTGAGATTTTGAGGTTCTGTTGCTCTTTTGGCTATTGACGATTGAGATACTGTTGAGATCGTTCTTCATATTTTGCTAGTTTGATAATTTTTAACTACTGAGTCTTGTACCTTCGAAATTTCTTTATCTTTTGTTCATATCTATGCTTTGTGACATTGGAACTTGCATGAATCAGTATCCTACTATCCTATCTTTTTTGTGGATTATTTGCTCTTAACTATTCTTGTGACTCTATACTCTTAGCATCTGAACTTGCCTAGGTTCTAATTATGGTGTATTCTCATCACAAGTACTTAGCATAAACAACTTTTTTAAAATCTATTTAGCCTGTCATGTCTATGTTGATACATGATGCTTGCCCTGAGTCTTCTCCCTGCTTTGTTCTAGATTATTCTGGTAACCAACTCATGTGTCCCAATCTTTGTTGAGTCAATCTCGCCCAATCTGCTATGTTTTTGGGGTTGTGCTGTTAGCTAGGGCAAGCTTCCATGTTATTTGGGTTCTAGTATACGCATTTGACCATTGCAATCGTGAGTTCTTCAATATTGTTTGAGACCTTAGGGTAAACCTCATGCCTAGCCTTTTATCCTATGTGTGGCCAACTACTACAAAGTTTGATGCTTGCCTGTCCTGTTGATCTGGAACCGACATGTTGCTAGTTTACCATAAATCCTTCTGGTATTGACTGATGCTTAGCATGTTAAAGTTATCTCACGTTCAACTAAAGTATTTGCTCATGAACCTGTTCTGCTATGCTACTCTCACTAAGCTCTCATGTTGGACATTTTATTGTATCCCACTTGTTCTTATCTATGACTCTGCCATGTTCTCATGTTAAGTCTCTTAGCTAAAGTCCCATTGACTAATTCTAGATCATGCCTTAAGCTTGATTTCTGGAACTTGGCATTGTAGACATACCTCTGATGTTTTCCTAGTGTTTGACTGTGTTCAGTATGCTATTCCTATTCCTTTTGTTGATTTATTGTTCACGCATGAACATATGTTGTCTTCTGCGTAAAACTCCCCCTCTTGAAGATTAAGCCCTATTGATTCTCCTAGTTCTCATGTTCTTTGCCT
Source organism: Nicotiana obtusifolia (assembly GCA_002018475.1). NCBI lineage: Eukaryota > Viridiplantae > Streptophyta > Magnoliopsida > Solanales > Solanaceae > Nicotiana > Nicotiana obtusifolia. The sequence goes on along the minus strand of MCJB01015619.1, from coordinate 46,582 downwards.
AATCAGTCCTGTCACTCTTGCTTTTTGAAATGCCATTATGTGAACCTTACTAAATGTTATATAATCTTGTCTCTATGAAATATTGCTCAAGGGTTGTTTAATTGATTTTCATGTGTGGTTAATTAATTTATAGGGTTAAGTGGTCAATTTGTAATTGTTGGGCTTGGTATGAGTTCATATATGGCCTTGGGCTGCGCAAATGGACATACTATCCTGTTTGAGATGCGTTTGGATCTGGGCCTGCTATTGGTTAGAAAGTGAGCATGTTGAAGGCCCAGACAGTACTGGGTTATTTTCATTTGGGTCTGCTGTTGGGCATGCTGTTGTTCCTTGTGTAATATTAATACTCATATTCATTATCTGGGCCTGTAATAACTTGTATACAAACAGCTGGGGAGTTAGTAAAATGGGAAAAATGGGTATATTGTAATTTTTCCTAAATGGATAGAAAACCTGTCTATAAGGCTTATTTGCTTTGCTTACTGTTTTACGTGCTTTAATTTTACACACTAATATAAATCATGCCTATAAGGAATCACACACATCACTTACTCAATTTGCATGATGCCCATACACTATCAAAAGCATGTTTGTTTGAGTGAATACTTTACCTGCTCCCATGTCCACTTCTACTAATACTCATCTAGATACTATGTTTATAGGGCTCTAATTAATTAATTAATCGACTACTTCTGTTATTCTTATTACACTGCCCGCCTAAATAATGTGTTTATAGGAATATGCATGATGTGTCGGTGTTTAAATACTAACTATTGGAGATCCTGCCTGTAGAATACTGTTGCTCACCTAAAAAGCATGTCTATAGGATCAAACGCGAATAATTCCGAGTTTTTTAATTGCTTTCACTGCCCCATGGCACAAATAATTTAGAGATCATGCTCTGTAGGTTTGATAATACCTGTAATTTGCAAATTCGATAGTCTAAAACAGCGGCATTGCCTGTAGGACGTCTTGAACTAGGATCACATCGAATCTATGTCTATGGGACTTAACGACTAGCATGCCTTAATTCTGAAACTGTCTACTGTATGTTGCTAAATCTGCCTGCATGCAATTTGCTATTTATGTGTGGAGGTCCACTTCAGCCTTTCATTACAATTGTGTACAGTCCTATCTGTTTTGAATGTCGCCTAGTTTTATCATTTTGATCAGCCTAAGTAAAGTCTAGAACCACCCGATAGTAGGTCCAAAGCCTCATGGACCATCGGCATGGGACGGGTAGTGCACGCATAGGATACAATTTAGACTTGAATTAGAGCGCCTTTAAGTAATAACTTCAACATAGTAATCAGGTAGCAGGAGATGATAGTCTGTGCTCGCTGAATAATATGAGCAACCCCTACCCTAAGGGAGTTGCAAAGTATTATTTATGTTGCACGGGGTTATTCTTTACGCTAAAAAACTTAGGACCCCTCCTATCCTTTTATATACTTGCTGTTCACACTTATTCATGGATCGACGCAATTGTACTCCTTGTGATTTTTAAGATTTGTATCAATTAGTCATATAGTTAATTCGTATGTTGTAATAAATTTTTCAACTTCTACATTTTTTGCTTATTTGATCACCTAGTTTAATTATCTAATCCACATAGCGTAAACTTCAGCCGGGACCCACAGTTGTGGAACTTGAAGAGTGCCTAACATCTTCTTTTTGAGGAAATTTGAGCCCTTACCCGATCTTTGATGGCATTAAGCAGTCAAACAGAGTTATTTTGCAAATAGGTACCCTAATACACCTTAAAATCGTTAGGTGGCGACTCTTTTCTTTTAATACCCATTTAAAAGAGCTGTCACATGTCGAAACCCGCTTTCGCAAAAAAACAGGGTGCGACACTTCTTTGTTATTTTATGACTCGCGGGGATGATTTTCTTGGTTTAGGAGAAGTTTTTAAGTGAATGGGAATACTTAGTTCTAAAGTTGGAAGTTTAAGTTATAAGAGTTGTTCAAGGTTTGACTTTTGGGTAAACAACCTCGGAATAATATTTTGATGGTTCCAATAGGTTTATGTAGTGATTTTGGAATTAGACGTATGTCCGAATTTGGATTTGGAGGTTCCTAGATTGATTTGGTTCTATTTGGCAAAAGTTGGAAATTGAAGGTTTGAAAGGTTCATAGGTTTGACCGGGAGTTAGCTTTGACGTTACCGGGTTTGGATTGTTGTTTCGGGAGTTCAGATAGGTTTGTTGTGTCATTCTTTACTTGTGTGCAAAATTTGGAGCTATCCCGATTGGTTAGATGTGGTTAGGAATGAGTTTGGAAGTGTAAAAAAAGGGTCGCCCAGTGCACTAAGCTCCAGCTATTCGTGGAGTTTAGGGAAGGGCCGGATCACAAGGATCTATTGTATGCAGCCTACCCCGCATTTCTGCAAGAGACTGTTTTCAAGGCTCGAACCCGTGACCTCCTGGTGACATGGTAGCAACTTTATTTGTTACGCCAAGGATCCCCTTATGAGTTTGGAAGTGTGATTAGTTTATTAAGCTTCAATTAAGAATGAAAACTCGGATTAGGGCGATTTCTAGGTGATTTTCACTCACTCGAATTGGGTAATTTTAACTTGGATTTGATTATTATTCATGATTCTATCATTGATTTTTTACTTTTGGTTGGTAAAAGGAGGAATTTGGGGATTTTTACTATAGTTTTGGAGAGTGAAAAATGGAGATTTAAACCTCAAATTGGAGTCGGATTTGAGTGAAACTTGTACATTTGGACTCATATTCGAATGGGTAATTATAATTTATGATGTTTGTCGGGTATTGGGAGGCGGCCTGGGTTGACGGTTTTACTATTTGATAAAGATTGAGCTTTATTACTTGAAATCAATTTCTATAGTCGAGTTTGATGTTATTGAGTTATTTTTTATAGATTCGAGCCATTTAGAGGTCGATTCGCGTGGGAAGGGCCTTTTGGAATATTGATTCTTGTGCTTTAAGGTAAATATCTTACCTAGACCTAGCTTGAGGGTATTTTTCCAGTAGACTACAACGCTCGCTATGTGTTGGGGGTGACACATTGTGGTAAGCGTATATCCGTACACCGTGGTTATTCATGATCCAGGTAGACTTTGGGCTACTATGTGCCTTATTTTGCTATCGCGCCTTCGTGTTTCCATATTTTCTCTACTTTTATGATTACTTGAGCTATTATTCGCATTATAAATCATGTCTAGGCTATGTGCTTACCACTTTTGAGACATGATAGGGCTATGCTATGTTGGGCTGTTTGCCTTGACTGTAGTGATATTGCTCAGTCATGATATTTTATCCACGTGTTATATCACCATTTCTATATACTTCGTACATGTTATCTCACACACTTTTTGTTTCTTTACTTGAGTACTACGAGTTTGAGTGGCCTTTTGGCACATAGATAATTTGGACGGTATAATCATTTCTGATATTGTGAGATATTGACACATTGTGAGTAGAGTGGATTAATGAGTAAATTGAGGCTATAGAGTCGTGATTGATATTGATATTGATTTTGAGATGACGCGTACGCCAGGCCCCCTATTAGGCTGACTGGTATTGAAAGTAAGATGATGCCTGCACCAGGCCATTTAGGTTGAGTTATGATGATCATTGACTTTTGATCTGATCAATGCACTTGGGCTAAGATCCGTACTTCCGGAGTGATCCGCTCAAATTACACCTTTACAATAGTGTAAGCAATCGATGTCAAATATAGTAACCCAACAAGGTTGGGGTCGAATCCCACAGGGAATAGGCATGAAACAATTATCCGATTAATGCAATACTGTACTTAGTCGTAATTAGATCAAGTAACCAAATAGAGTAAATTAATGTTGAATACGTAAAGAAAAGTAAACTAATAGTTGCAGCTCGAAAATAATTTGAAAGGAAAGATATGAAGTTGAGATACTAAGGTTGTGTTCCCCCTAATGTAGTAGAATGTATTGATATTGATATTGACATCCGTTCTTGATATGAAATCGGTTCTTATTAACGTGTTATCCAATGTTTCCAACACTTAGACAACGTGTCCTCTTGTGATTCTCCCGAATACTAAAGAGTCAAAATTAAGAACACCCAATTATTCGCCAAATTGAAATCTACTTATTCCTAAGTAATTTCGTTAAACAAGGGTTAAAGCCTTGAATTATTGTTATTTATCTCTACCAAACTCTATCTTACTTTTCCAAGATACGATAGCGTAAATTGGCTCTCGTTAATGTTTGCAACCACTAACGATTAAATTCAGAATGAGAAATAAATAAATATCAAGCTTCTTTCGAAATCGGAATCAATATCAATCTTTCAATAACATTCTACCCATCTAGGGTTCACAACCTCAGTATTAAAGTTTAGCTACACATGTTAAAAACTGAAGAACAAATAAGAATAATTGAATTCATCTTACAACAATATCGAATTCTCTCTTTTGATCACCCAAAAATCTCTCTAAATTTGAAAATAACCAAAAGCAATACTTTGCACTTTGAATTCTGACCAGTCTCTCTTCACACAACCCTAGAAAAGCTATTTATAGAGGCCCAAAATCCGAGGCGAGCAGAAGTTAAGTTTGACCTATTTGCACGTATGCGATCGCATTCCTGTCGCAGAGCAGGAATGCGGTTCGCAGAAACTTCACTTTCCATCGCAGATCCTACAGTCACTTTCCCTCTCATCGCATCTGAAAATGCAGTCTGCAGATTGACTCTGCGATCGCGATTTCCACTCTATTTTTCACCTCAGACTCTGTTCATGTATGCGATGATAATGCGGTTTGCATTCTCGTTCTGCGGTCGCATTTGTGACCGCATTCTCAACTTGAAATTTGGCTTGAACTTCTGTCTGTCTGCGATCTTCTTGCAACTTCTGCGACTCGCATAGCTGTTCTGCGGTCGCAGAATTGAACCTGCTATATTCTTGAACTCTTTTCTTGCCTTTGGACAGCTTTTTGGACTTCTTTTCATGCTTTTGGGTTTCTTCCCTCAATATACTGAAATTACACTAAAACTAAGTAAATATCATGATAATTAACAAGTAGAACAAGTAAAAATCTAAGCAAATAATATCTAAATGTGCCGAAATTACCCGCCACATCAACACCCCCAACTTAAGCTCTTGCTTGTCCTCAAGTAACTAACACGACACCATCCTATCTTAGACTCTATCTATCAAATATGAAGCAATACTGACCAAGGACGGGGTTTGTTGTTAACATCTTAAGTGTAACCATTTTTCTACTGTACCCCCTTTGAATCATTAAAATGCTCCAAATCAAACAATCACTTAGTGAACTTTGAGCCTCAACAAAGTAACTCTACTTTTAGCTGAATTTACTTATGGTTTTACTCAAGCTCAACTGGCTATCAACCTAGCAATGTATGTGACTTCACTAGAAAGAAAGTCCCATTCTCATAGTATTTATCATAGCGAAATCAAGGGACAAAAGAACTAGAACACTCGCTCTCAGAATAAAATTTCAAGTGCCACCACTTGCCATGCCATAGGCTTGCCCTTATTTTAATTCATCACCTAGTTATAAGAACACTTTGGTTAGAGATCACATAAGGACTTTATAGGCTTGTAATGTCGGTTTAAGGAAGGGTAGGGTGTAAATTTAGATAATAGTGGCTACTTCCTCCTTGAACACTAATTACACTCTTTCTTCTTTCAACTTTTTGTTCCTTTGGCCTCAATCGCTTTACAGTCCCACATTAACCCCACTCGCGTACCTCTTCATTTGATTCTCCAGCTTCTTTATACCACTCACATAGAATATTTCTTTTCTTCTTTTTCTTTCAAACTTGTGGTATATTTTTTTTTTTTTCGAAACTTCCATAGATTAACAAGAGCTTTTGAGGTACGGAGTCCCCGTTTTATTTCACGATCTTGCCCATTTTATTATTGATCCCCACCCCCAACTTAACTTCTATCAATATTATCAATGTTCAAGGAGGAATGGGTTCAAAAGAAGTCATCTTTGATGAACGGGATCAGGTTGTAATGCGGAGGCCAATAAAAAGGCTACAAGGCTCAAAATAGGGTCCTAGTGATAGTCATTATGCACAGGTCGGCTGAAAGAGGCTAGAACGGTTTTATCACTACTCAAAGAAAGCCTAAGATCACTTCTCTAACTTAGCGTATGTATTCTAGGCAACGAAGAACCAACCGGGCAAGTTCTAGATGGCAGCAATAAACACAAGAACTATTAAAACAATGAGCTCACACACACTGGCACATCAACTGTTTGGTTAACATAGTTTACAGCTTTGGAATTCGCATTTAGTAACTCGAGGCTTTCCTCGTGTATACATATACAATTCTAAGTAGACCTAGAGTTACTGAGCGAGCCTCAATTTCACCTAATTGATTTGTTTTAGGGGTTTATACTTCACATACGGTTACATACTTGTTTGTCCACAGACATACCATCCTGGTCAATATACGTTATACTCAACAGCCCGGTTCTACTATTACACCCTTGAAAAAGAACCCGACAAAAGAAAAAAAAAGGGGAATTTATTGCTAACTATTTACTTACAATAACATATACACACAAAGCATAAAACATTACTGTCTAAGCATATACAAATGTCACCGACAAGTCAATCTACATATACAGACCAAATAGAAATGTAAGGCTACCACCCCCAACTTAAGCACATGCATTGTCCCCAATGCAATAATAAGAAGAAATGTAAAGGACAAGGGGCTCCCTGGAGGCGCAATTGCGCGAAGAGAGTAGCCTATCTCTCTGCCAGTGCTGGAGGAGGAGAGTGAGTCCGGTCCGAAGCCGGTGGGGCAGCCGCTGAGCTACTACTACCATCTCCCGCCGAAGGAAGTTTCCTGGCAGCCTTATCTATCAATGAGCGCTCAATGGCAGCTTCAATGTCTGCCTGCTCCTGTTCCTCCTCTGCTGTAGGAAGCACAATTCCTTTTCCTTTTGCCCGTGGAGTCGGGGTTGCACCCGCATCAAGCTCTACATTGGCTTCCTCGGAGTTGTCCTCTTCAGATTCTGAAAGCCCTTTCGAGGTCTCGTCATCAGTAGATTCCACCGGTATTGTAGGGGCGGGAGGCTGAGACACTTTAGCAGCTGACGGGGGAATGTCCGTCAAGAGTGTCGTGAAGTCGAGTCCCAAGTCGGCCAGGCCGGCACCCTGGTTACCCTCGTTGGGGAGGAGGGATGAGATATCAAACTCCAGATGCTGCATCTTCTTGAGATCGGTCTTTAATGATTTTACATCCTCCTGTAGTTGGGGTAGACCCCTCATGCCACCTTGTTCAATGCTGTCAACCCTCGATTCTAGATTTGACAACCTTTCTCCAAATTCCAATTGTTGTTGTAGCAACAGAGTCAATGCTTGTTTTACTAGCGAGGGTAATGACTTCAAGAGCTGGTCCATTTTAGAGTTAGTATGCTGAACAATTAAACCCATTCTTGAAATGGCTGGCATGTGTGAGGTTGATGGGCCGGTGGTAGCTGATGGTGCAGGTGCTTCAGCAGTAGTAGGAGATGCAGGGTCCTGAGGAGATAGGAGGTTCTGCGAGTCAATGTCTTCTATTGGGGTAGTTACAGGAGCCGATGCATCGCTGATACGAGTGATGTCAATATCTCTCGTAGATCTCCCAAGTCTGTCTCGTTGAGGTATGAATGTAGCCCGCTGAGTGGCTCTGATGCCAATTTCCTGGAATATGAGGCTCCCCACATCGATCTTAACCCCCTTCATTATGCATGCGATGAGAAGTGCCTTCTCAATGCTGATTTATGTTTCATTTCTGGAGGGTACGAGATGAGAAGTGACGAAGCTGAGCCAATATTTGGCTTCCCGTTTGAGGTCCTCTTTGTAAATTTTTCTTCCAGGATTGATCCAAGCTGGAACCCCTTTTGTAATGGTGGATGCTATCCATCCACGCTCATGTTCTCTTTTGGAGTACATGGCATCTTACTCCGCTGTGCCTGCTTCCCAGTTAGGGAAGAATAATTCATTGATGTGGTTGCTGTCACAGAACACAGTCTTCCCCCGAACATTGACAGTGCTGGTGAAAAGTCTGTTGCGTCTATGGTACGCTGATCGTGATGCTCCGTACGACGCATAGAACTCTCGGACCATTGATTCATTGTACTCCTTTGGGTCCGTGGTGAAGTACTCCCAGTTCCTCATTTTAATGTTGTCCAGGATGTGAGGGTAATGTTCTGGAAGCCCATTTAGACTTAACTTTTTCACCGGCAGAATCCTTCTCTTTGCGAGTGCTTCCCGGAATAAAGACCTAGAGCCTTCAACTTCAAAGCGAAGCTGAAGGTCATCTCCCTTCTTCCTCCGTGCCTCCGCAACTAGATCAACTTCCGGAAAGCAATCCTCCTCTTCAGACTGGGAGGTGTTCGGTCTAGTTGAATCTTTCTTTGCTCATTTGGTTGGTTCGGAGGGTGAAGCGGTGGAAGGCCTTTTGCTTTTGGGATGTTTTTTAGCCATGTCTGCATAAATAGCACATGTTAGTGACATTATCATAATTCGAGCAAGGGCGAAAACAGGATAGATAATCAAAGAGTGACGGAACTGCGATGTGATCTGCGATAGTAGAACAACTATGCGAATCGCAAACCACGTCGCATAGTGGTTATGTGCATAAGCTTAGTCATTGCATACAAATGCGATCGCATTCTCATCGCAGAACAAGATCTGCGGTGAGTCTGCGAACCACAGACCCACCGTGTTTGTCATCTTCCTCAGGCCACTAGGGTTTAGGGAGTGTGACCTAAATGCGGTCCACATTTAGAATATGTGGACCGCAAAATTCTTCACATACCCAAGAATAGGCATCCCATTGATGAATCAAACCCAATAGTTTGGTTTTCTACTCATTAAAAAATCACGCCTAGGGTTTTCTACACTTTGAACTTCTTCATTAAAAAATCACGCCTACGGTTTCAAAACCACAACTTGAAGGTGAAGATGAAGAGTACATACCTTGAAATAGATGGGTGCCCTTAGATTAATTCTATGTGAACTCTTTGCCTGATGTGGAATATTCCGATGAAAATTGTCGGAATTTTGCTCTGTTTCCGTCGGATGTTTTGTTTGTTTGTGGTATTATTAATTTTTTATATACTTAGTATGAAGGGAAAAATTGGAAAAGTAATGGGAATACATACCTGACAGGTCTGCTATGGAAATGTGGTTCGCAGATTGAAATGCGAGCCGCATTTTTGTACACTCCATCGCGTTTTCACTTAATTCAAGAGCAAAAGTTTCTGTACCTGTTTGCGATTGAAATGCGGTTCGCAGAGTTGAAATGCGAACCGCAGAATAAAAACCTCCACCGCATTTTCAACTGACCTTTTAGCTAAATTCTCTGTGGCTCTTTGCGGTTGACATGCGGTTCGCAGAGTTGCAATGCGAACCGCAGATTTTCGAGCTTCATCGCATTGTGTCTCATAATTTTTGCTCAACTTTCTGCCTCCCAATGCGATGAGAATGCGGTTCGCATTTCTCAAATGCGAACCACAGATGTGTTGAATTGTGTCGCATTTTTGGTTAATATTCTTGCTCAACTTTCCGCTGCACAATGCGACACAAATGCGCTTCGCATATCTCAAATGCGATCACATATGTGCTACATTTTTCTCTTCGACATTCTTTTGCAATTGCAACAACTTCTCGCTCATTCTTGTGTTCATTCATCACATTCCTGCATCTAGAAACCCTTCAAACAAAACTAAGTACAATTATAAATAAATATATAACGAAAAAGAAGAAAAGTGCAATTTAAACAAACACAAAAAGAATAATGACTGATACCACACATGGGTTGCCTCCCATGAAGCGCTTGATTTAACGTCGCGGCACGACGATGCTAGGATGCCTCTGTACTCATCCCATAGGTGGGACTTGATCATCTTGTAGAGCCAGTTGCTCTACCACGTGTTTTTCTCCACCTATGCCCAGATAGTGTTTGATTCGCTGCCCATTAACCTTGAAGGTACGGAGCCCATCCTCCGATGCCAATTCGACAGCTCCAACCGGGGAGACATTTACAACCTTGAATGGTCCCGACTATTTGGACTTCAGCTTCCCTGGGAATAACTTAAGTCTCGAATTAAATAGCAACACCAGGTCTCCCGCTTTAAACTCTCTCTTCAAGATCTTGAAATCATGAACGAATTTCATTCGTTCTTTATAAACTGCTGCACTCTCATACGCATGAAATCTGAATTCCTCTATTTCATTCAATTGTGCAAGCCTTAAAGCTCCTGCCTTTGCCCAATCCATGTTTAGTCTCTTTAATGCCCACATAGCTTTGTGCTCGAGTTCAACAGGTAAATGACACGCCTTCCCAAAGACTAACCGATATGGGGATGTACCAATAGGAGTCTTATAGGCGGTACGGTATGCCCAAAGAGCATCATCCAGCTTTCTTGACCAATCAGTCCTATTTGCGTTCACAGTCTTGGAAAGGATACTTTTGATTTCTCTATTGGAGACTTCAACTTGGACACTCGATTGCGGATGATAAGGTGTGGAAACCTTATGCTTAACCCCATACTTGTCGAGGAGACCTTTGAAAACTCTGTTACAAAAATGTGATCCTCCATCACTGATGATGGCTCTTGGGGTGCCGAACCTGGTGAAAATATTCTTCTTTAGGAACGTGGTCACACTCCGAGCTTCATTGTTTGGCAAGGCAACGGCTTCCACCCACTTGGACGCATAATCCACAGCCATTAGGATGTATTTCATCCCACATGAGCTTATGAAAGGGCCCATGAAGTCAATGCCCCAAACATCGAACAATTCAATTTCCATAACAAATTTCATAGGCATCTCATGCCTCCTCGAAATCAGGCCCTGTCGTTGGCATTGGTCGCATGACTTTACCAACTGATTAGCATCTTGATAAATGGTTGGCCAGTAATATCCACACTCTAAAACTTTTGCAGCTGTTCTGTTGCCCCCATGATGACCCCCAACTAGTGAGTCATGGCATGCTTTCAGGATTGATAGCATCTCTTCGTCGGGTACACACCTTCGAATGATGTTATCCGCACAGACACAGATAGGAATGGTTCTTCCCAATAATAATTTCGAGAATCTCTCAAGAACTTCTTCCTTTGGTACGATTCCAACCCTTCCGGAATAAAATCGCTAATGATGTAATTAGCGATGTCAGCATACCATGGTGCAATTGAATTTGATATCATCAGTATATGCTCATCTGGAAAGGAATTATTTATCTCCAGCTCTTCTTTTTGTCTTCCTGCTTCCTCCAATCTAGACAAGTGATCTGCCACTTGGTTTTGTGTTCCCTTACGATCCATGACTTCAAAGTCAAACTCTTGTAGCAGTAACACCCATCGGATTAGTCGAGGTTTAGCATCCTTCTTTGCCATTAAATAACGGAGAGCAGCATGATCTGTATACACAATCACTTTGGAGCCCAATAGATATGCACGGAACTTCTCAAATGCATATACAATCGCTAACAGTTCCTGCTCCGTTACTGTGTAGTTCATTTGCGCTCCATTAAGCGTCTTGCTAGCATAATATACTGGGTGAGGTTGTGCCTCTGCCCCAGCATCACTCCAATAGCTATACCGCTAGCGTCACACATAATCTCAAAAGGTAATGACCAATCCGTTGTGACTATGATAGGAGCTGTGGTAAGCTTCGTTTTCAGCTCTTCAAAAGCAGCGAGGCATTTTTCATCAAAGACAAACTTGGTATCTTTCTCTAAGAGTTTACACATTGGGTGTGCAATCTTTGAGAAATCTTTTATGAACCTTCTGTAGAATCCCGCATGCCCCAGAAAGCTACGGACACCTTTCACTGATGTGGGAGGAGGGAGCTTGGAGATGATCTCAATCTTTGCTTTATCCACCTCAATACCATGTCTGGAGATTTTGTGCCCCAAAACAATACCTTCGTCCACCATAAAGTGGCATTTTTCCCAGTTCAATACAAGGTTTGTTTCTTCGCATCGTTTCAACACTGTCTTGAGATTTTTCAAGCATTGCTCAAATGTTTCCCCGACTACCGAGAAATCATCCATAAAGACTTCGAGGAAATCTTCCACCATATCCGAAAACATCAACATCATGCACCGCTGGAATGTAGCTGGAGCATTGCATAAGCCGAAGGGCATTCGACTGAAGGCAAATTTCCCATACGGGCAGGTGAACGTTGTCTTCTCCTAATCTTCCAGAGCAATATTTATCTGATCGTCCATCCGAGTGCCTGTCTGTGTTCCTTCAGAACTTGCAGCAACTGCTCTACCTGCACATCATTCAACAAAGAAGACACAATTACTGGTAAAGTGTTATTCAAGCCCAGAAATTTATACCTCAAATGCGACGGAAGTGGCTTGAGCTCTAATTTAGGTGGTTCAATAATGGAAGGCTTTGCTGTAGGGATGGCTCGATTCTCCAAATCTAAGGACAGCTTCGGTGGAGTATAAGAATAGGACCCACGACCTTCTAATGCATTCACCGACTCCATGAACCCATCCAAGTCATGTCCATCAAAGTTAACCAAGATGGCTGCCAGTGCCTCACCAAAACATTGTTCTTCCATCTTCTTCTCAATGGCTTCATCAACTTCATCAATAATACCAATTAGCGAAATATTTTCATACTCCGTTGGCAGCTTCATCCCTTTGCTGGCTTGAAACGTGACTTCTTCATTATTTACCCGGAACTTAATTTCATTGCGCTCCGAGTCCATAAGAGCTCGTCCAGTTGCTAAGAAAGGTCTTCCCAGAGTAATGGGGATTTCCTTGTCTACAGCACAGTCGAGGATCACAAAATCAGTAGGAATATTAAACTTTCCAACTTTCACAATTACATCGTCCACAATGCCCACTGGTCTCTTGATGGATCGGTCAGCCATCTGCAACCTCATACTCGTTGGTCTCGGCATTCCTAACCCGGCTTGTTTATAGATGGCTAAAGGCATAAGATTTATACTGGCCCCATTATCACATAATGCCTTTGCAAAATCTCGCGCTCCAATAGTACACGGGATAGTGAAAGCTCCTGGATCCTCCTTCTTCTGAATTGGACTGGTGGCTATGATGGAACTGACTATGTGAGTCACATTTACCACCTCGTTCCTGATGGTTCTCCTTTTTGTAATCAACTCCTTTAGATATTTGGCAAACCCAGGCATTTCTTGGAAAGCCTCCAAGAAAGGTATATTAACTGAAAGCTGCTTGAGAATGTCGTAAAACTTCTCAAATTTGCTGTCGTCAATTCTCCTTGTAAGTCTCTGAGGAAAAGGTGGAGGGGGTCTAGGAATTGGCTGAAGAACGATTGGTGTTTCTTCTGCCTTATCCTTTACTCCTTCCTGAATATCATCGGTGTTCACTACAATTTCTGGATTTTCACCTACCTCAACAGCATGACTTCTTTCACTTTCAACCTCTGCCTGAAGCTCTTCAGCAGCATCTTTACCCTGTAATGTCTTACAACTCCTAGTCGTGACAGCCATGATATGAGCAGTTGGGCCACTTCCACTTCCTTTAGGATTTGCAATCGTGTCGCTAGGAAGTGTTCCTTTATGCGGTGGATATTGCTCACGAGAGAGATCCCTCATTTGCAATTCCAACTTTTGGATTGCTGCTGTGTGGGAGCCAGCCAGTTCAGTCATATTTTTCATGGACGTGTCTGACTTCTCTTGGTTCTGTAGTATCCTCTCGAGCATACTCTCCAATTTAGATTCACTTGCGGATCCCTGATTCTGATAGTGCCCTTTCGGAGGAACATAGGGGTTGGAACATCGACTTGGAAAATGATTGTTGTTGTTCCAATTTCCCTGACTAGGGCCAGTTTGATCATTCCTCCACTGTTGGAGACCTTGCCCTTGCGGGTTTGGTCTCCACTGATTTTGTGTGGCTTGGCCCTGGTAAGGTTGCCTTTGATAACCTCCATGAGTATTATTGACAAAATTCGCCTCTTCATACTCTTCACCTTGCATTGGTTGCACATTTTCCACTACATTGATTTTTTTCTTCTGATTTTCTGTGAACAACTTTGTCAAGACATTCACATTAGTTGCAAGTTCAGCAATTACTTGATCTCGTTCTTGGTTTTCCTTGATCAAGTTATTCATCGAAGGAGACGCAATTGTAATGCCACCCGTAGTGTCCTCAGAGTGCCAATCTTGATTATGTTTAGCCATCTTGTCCAAAATCTGCGTGACTCGAGAAAAGGTCTTATCCATGAATGAACCCGCAGCAGCATTCTTCGCTATCGATTGGTTCATAGGGTCCAAACCCATGTAGAACTTTTCCAGCAAAATGGAGTCTGGAAAACCGTAGTTTGGTGACCTCACCAAATACAATTTGAACCTCTCCCATGCTTCGTGCAGCTGTTCACCCGGTAGTTGTTTGAAGAAAAATATCTTGTCCCAGAGTTTAGATTTCTTGCTCTGTGGAAACCACTTTGACAAGAATGCCCGGACCAGCTCAGGCCATGAACAGATGGAATTTGGAGGAAGGTTTTGAAGCCATCTCCTCGCATCTCCAGCCAACGAATACTTAAAGCATATGAGCCTTAATGCATCGTCAGAGACGTTGTTTTGTTTGTGCGTCGCACAAACACCAAAAAAGTTCCTGAGGTGCTGCGTCGGATCGTCATCAGTAGAATTTCTGAAGTATCCTTCAGCTTTCAGCATCAAAATCAACCCATGTTCTACTTTGAACGTAGCAGCACCTATAGCTGGAGGTACTATAGCATTAGTATCTTCAATATACTCTTCAATGTCGGCAAACGGATTCTCTTCCTGCTCCACGTCCACATCATCTATATGGTCCGCCATATCTTCCTGCCTACAACCACCAAAACAAACAACGTGCAATCAAGTGGAATTAGACTTATAGTAAAGTACACAATAATCAGAAATTTCAAAACCGTATTCCCCGGCAACGGCGCCAAAATTTGATCCGCTCAAATTACACCTTTACAATAGTGTAAGCGATCGAGGTCAAATATAGTAACCCAACAAGGTTGGGGTCGAATCCCACAGGGAATAGGCGTGAAATAATTATCCGATTAATGCAATACTGTACTTAGTCGTAATTCGATCAAGTAACCAAATAGAGTAAATTAATGTTGAATACGTAAAGAAAAGTAAACTA
>MCJB01015619.1:0-21431 GCA_002018475.1 Nicotiana obtusifolia | reverse complement strand
CCCCCTAAACAAACATTCGTCCTCGAACGTGCCGTGTACCGTTTTGAGGTCATCAAATCACTGATTGTACTCATCATACATATACTTGCGGGTGATTCCACGTCACCCCAATCCACAAAGGCCCGACAACACCATCTCAACTGAAAATTATTCCTTCCACCCACACTAGTAAATCTTAGGACAAAGTTTCTCACCATTCAATCATTTCCAAAAGACCCGATTTCCACATCAACACACTGTACCAACCCCAACCAACTGTAACAACTCGTGCCTACACCCATCAGGTACAAACACACGACGTGACACATCACACATATGCCCATAGCAATAACTCTGGCCACAATAGCTTCCCACAATCAAATCCAACACCGACAATTAACCTCATATCAGCTAGAACCCCGTTCCAAACCTTTACAACACTGGCAACAATGCAAGAAACATGAACACATCATAATCATTCACCCGAATTATCAAGTCACATTTAATGCCACCTGAGCACACACCTTGTAAGATAAAAACCAAGAAGCACAACACGAATATAACTAAATATGCAAACAGAAACACATAAGAGAACTATCAAACAAGCCTAACAGGCATAACTCCCTATCAGTAATAATATAAATCATTTTCACAAGGGATAATTAAAACTCACGAATTAACCACATGGATCACATCCTTATATAACTCCACAGCGGCACGCGCCGGGTTTAGACATATAAAATCACATGAAACCGCGATGGTTTCTCCCTCAACTCTAAATCACAATTAATATACACATCATGCCAACCGGAACCTTCCATTTTCATCTTTTACTAAATTCCGTTAAACAAAATCACAACGAATAATGAACCCTCATACTTGTAAGGCAACTAGATCACTATTTGCAACCAAACCGCCAAGAAAACACATCTAAACTTACCGTAATGTGTAAAAGAAATTCACTTCTAGTCTCATAGCTCTCAATAATGATCAAAACAAAATAATAGACACGGGCTACCACCATAAAAATCTCTCAACAAGGATAAACACATAAACAGAGTAAAAATCATGGAACTTACCACGTGTGAAGCATGATAGGAGGGATCACCTAAAAAAGTAGAACCAAATAAAAAAAGGATAGTGCTCCTCTATAACAAATAAAAACCATAGCTGTAATGACACCATCTGGCTTAGCGGCCTCAGCCATACCATTAGAAAATATATCAACTGGAATGAAGCCCTCTACCCGCCTATCCTCAACCCCTAACTGGTTGTGCAGGTGGAGTAGCAACTAGAATGAAGCCCGTAGCCTGAGTGCTCTGATGAAATCTGCCTCTCCCAAGTCTAGGACAATCTCTCATGATGCTCCTAGTATCACCACACTCATAAAAACCCCTCTGCGGGGGTGGCTGCTTGTACCGAATCTGTGCCAAATAACTGGAATTATCGCTGTAGGAACCCCGTGCTGGTGGTGCACTAAAAGATGACTACCCCACATGAGTACCGTGACTAACTAGAGAACCACGAGTAGTATGAAGTGTGACTGAATTGGCCGACAACCCGAGCCTCCGCCATGATGGGCCATGGCTGAAGAGTAGAATCCACTGAACCCTCAAGAACCTCGAGACCTCATGGCCTCCATATTCTCCCTCTCCTCACCCCCAATACGCTCTAACTTCCTGCAATCTTCACCACCTGCTGAAATGGAGTATCAGTTTGCAACTCCTGAGCAGTACAGAATCTAAGATCATAACTAAGCCCCTCAATGAATCTGCGGACTCGCTCTCTGACTATGGGAACCAAAGTAGGTGCATGACGGGATAACTCACTGAACCTGATGGCATCCCGAAGGGTCTGGAGAACAAACTCTCTAAAGAACATCTCTGAAAACTGAGCCCAAGAAAGTGAAGCTGCATCAACAGGGCTACCCTCTTCGTAAACCCACCACCACTGATATGCTGCTCTTGACAGCTGGAATGTAGTAAAAGCAGCCTCACTCGCCTCCAATATACCCATGGTGCAGAGAATACGGTAGCATTCCTCTATAAAACTATGTGCATCCTTTGAAGCCAAACCATTGAAAGTAGGAGGGTGATACTTTTTGAACCTCGCAAGTTTAAGTTGCTCCTGCTCTGATACCTCTGGCCTAACCTTAGGCTAAACCGGAATAACAGGTTTTACCCGCACCACGCCTAGAAACTTGCTAATGTGAGTGCGCTGCTTAGGAGTGCGGGCGATGGGAGTCTGAGCTCCTCCCGCAATATGCGAAGTAATTGGTGCAATAGAGGTCAATCCCGCCTGACCCAATGTACCAAGCATGATCTGGAACCGTGCTAAAGTCTCTTGAAGTCCGGGGGTAACAACAGGTGCCTCAGGTGCCTGTCCCCCAACCGGAGCTACTGGCGGCTCCTCAACTGCTGCTCTGACAGGTGCTCTAGCTACGACACGTGTTCTTCCTCGGCCTCTCGCATCTCTAGCAGGGGGCGCAGGTTTCTGCTTAACTGACCCAGTAGCGCGTGTCCTCACCATCTATGAGAGAATAGAGATAAAAAGGATCAAACTTCGAAGTCAACAAATCTACACGACAGGAATGAAAGAAGTGGAGGTTTTCCTAATAGTTCCGTAGCCTCTCGAAGATAAGTGCAGACATCTCTGTACCGATCTGCAAGACTCTAGTAAACTTGCTCCGTGACTCGTAAAACTTATGAACCTAGGGCTCTGATACCAACTTGTCATGACCCATAATCCCACCACAGGTGCCGTGATGGCATTTAGTCTCTAAGACTAGGTAAGCCGATTACAATAATAATGCAAGCCATTTTTTTAAGCAGAGGTTAATACAGGTACCGAAACAACAGTGTAAATAATCATAACAACCTACAAGACTTGTAATAATGAGTCACGAACTCTAACTAAATACATAGAAAATTCACAGAGATAAAAATACAATACTGTTCAATGACAAATGACAGTACAATATAAGGAAAAGACCCCAAGGGACTATGACAACCAGGTTGCTCTACCTCAAATCCTTGCGATCAACAACCTAACTCTTCCCGAGTCCTATATCTCCAATACCTGGCTCTGCATAAAAATGTGCAGAAGTGTAGTATGAGTACGCCACGGTCGGTTCCCAATAAGTATCAAGACTAACCTCGGTGTAGTGATAAGGTACAAGTCAAGACACTCACTAGGCAAAATAACATGTGCAGTATAATAGTATATAACTAATAATGGGAAGCAGGAATCAGTAATTAGCAACAAAATCAACATGAGCATATAGGCAGTAAAGTAATGAGGAATACCGAGAAAACATCATTATAACCAGATAAGCAACACAAAGAACAACCAACTAATCAAGCTGTCTAAAACAAGTTTTCACTACAAAGTCGCTGCGTGATACCTCATCTCATAGTCACAAATCACGGATCTCAACCCACCATCATAAACTCATGGCATGTCGGGCTCACGTTTCCAATCACAATTCGCACGGACAACTTACGCGCCAAAATCACAATCGGCCCGGCATGGTCACAGGCTCACTAAACACAATCTGCCCGGCATGGTCATAGGCTCACAAATCACAATATGCCTGGCATGATCACATGCTCACCATCACAATCCCCCCGACATGATCATAGACACACAATGCATAAGAACAAGCTCAATAGCAACATGAAACAGATAATACCATAATACATGGACAAAATCAAAAAAATGTCGAGTTTCGTACTCATGAGCTAGTATAAGTACCATATATGGTGTATGCTTGTGCAAGTGTACTACTACAGTCCACAACATAATAGCCACCCTTATCACTCCCTTATAAGAGCCCACGACATAATAAAAAAATGTCAAGTTTCGTACTCACTCCGTATCATAGCCACCCTTATATCCCATATAACAACCGTTATCACTTCGTACATTCAACATCAATGAAATGCCACCCTTATATCCCATATAACAACAATGGTGAAATGCCACCCTTATACTCCGCAAAACAACCACGATGAAATGCCACCCTTATACTCCGCAAAAACAACAATCAAACCACACAACAATTCACATGTACTATCATCACAACAACACAACATGATCAACTCATCTCACAAGTGCCGGTACGCCACAACCTTTCCAAAGATTCCACGATATAAATAATTTCACAACAAATAGCCCACGGCTTGACAACGCGTATGGTATCTCAATGAAAACAACAAGAATGGAAAAGTAACTCAGCAAGGAACAACATCTTCTTTAATCACAACTTCAGGAAAAATAGATAAATGCCTCTTGATAACATCAATTTCAATTTATTGTTTAAGAATAAACTCAATAGTGCAAGTATCTCCACAAAAAGGCAACCCCACAATAAAAGAATTCACAAAATGTTTAAAGTACTGATAATTCAAAATAAGCATATAGGAGCAACTCGGCAAGTATAGAATGTGACAACTTACTACAACTTCATACAAAGCATGTAATAGCGGACCTGGCGAATAAAGGATATAACAAATGCCAACAACTTCCAATTTCATACAGAAAGATGTCTTAGAGTTTTAAATCGATAGAATTTCCACATATAAGTCCGAGTACGTACTCGTCACCTCAGGTACACGACTTTCACATTATACAAATAGCACAAAGGACTCAACTCCTAAGGGGTAATTTCCCCACACAAAGTTAGGCAAGACACTTACCTCAACAAAGTTAGACCGTACTCTAATATGGCCTTCTCGTGTGAAACAACCTCCAGACGGCTCAAATCAGGCCAAAATAATTTCATAACATAATTAAAACTCATAGGAACCAACTTCGGATAAAAACCTTTTTCTTTTTAGTTAAAACTAAAAGTTCAAATCTAGTCCCGCCCATCGGAACCCGATTAAATTCACATAACACAAACACCCATTCCGATACGAGTCCAACCATACCAAAATTATCAAATTCCAATATCGAATCGCCCTTCAAATCCTCGTTTTACATTTTGAAAGATTTTTATAAAATTTCCCATTTTCTTCCATTTAATTCACTAATTTAATGATATAAATAAGTATGGAATCATGAAATAAAAAAAAAATTTGATAAAGAATTACCCAAATCAAACTCGTGAAGAAGCCCTCCAAAAATGCCCAAAATCAAGGTTCCCAACTCAAAAGAAATGGTGAAATTGACTAACCCTCGTCTCTTAACATTCTTCCCGGGGATCGCACCTGCGACACGATTAGCCGCACCTGCGGCAGTTGCTTTTGCGACCAAAACTTCGCTTATGCGGAGAAACACTGGAGGCCAGCCTTCGCAACTGCGAAAAAAGTTCCGCTACACAGATGCATGTGCTAGCAAACATCACGCTTCTGCGCTGACCATCGCTTATGCTATCAAGAGTTCCGCTCCTGCGGACGTGCAGGTGCACGCGATACTCCGCTTCTGCGGGCTTCCCACTTCTAGCCATTCTTCGCTTCTGCGACCATAACATCGCATCTGCGACCAACCCTTCATAGATGCGGACACACCAGAAACAAACCTGCCCAGCTTTAACAAAATGTTCCAAACAATCCGAATCATATCTGAAACTCTCCCGAGTCCCTCGGGACCCCATCCAAATTTACCATCAAGTCCCGTGACCATGCACCGACCTACTCGAGGCCTCAAATCACATCAAAACTACGACTCGCACCTCGAATTTAACTTATGAATTTTCATATTTTCCAACTTCCAAAACTCGTGCCGAAACATATCAAATCAACCCGAAATGAACCCAAATTTTGCACAAAAGTCCTAAATGACATAATGAAGCTATTCAAATTCCTGAAACCGAAATCCAAACCTGATATCATCAAAGTCAACTCTCGGTCAAATCTCTCAACCTTCCAAAATATCAAATTTTCAAGTTTCGCCAAAATGCATCAAATCAACTGACCAACCTCCAATCCAAATCTGGACACTCGCCTAAGTCCAAAATCACCATACAAAGCTATTAGAATCATCAAAATGACATTTCGGAGTCGTCTACACAAAAGTCAAACTCCGATCAACTCTTGCTGCTTAAGCATCTAAAATAAGAATCCTTCTTCTAAATTGATCTCGAATCGTCTGAAACCCAAACTCGACCACACAAGCCAGTCATAACACATACAAGACATTAATTCTCAAAAGGACCAATCGGATCGTTACTGGAGCGAGCGAGCCTGAGCACCAAAGTCGTACTTCCTCAAAATTCTTCCGTTTTACTTCAATTTGCACGCTAACTTTCCAAATTGCTTCCAATTGACTCCTACACATAAATATCAAAAAATTAGCTCAACTCATGACAATTTCACATTAGAACAACAAAGAATAGAGAAAAATTTGAGGGCGAATAATATACAAAAATACATGCTTTTGGCCGAACAATATCATCGCATTCGCCTAGGGGTTTCAGAGGCAGTTGTTATTTTATTCTTCACGAACACGAGGCACGTGTCGCGTTCATGATAAGTATTCCTGGGCAGATCATTTAAGTACTCTATTTCAATGTTTTGGTTATTTTATCACATTTTGAGTTATAGAGCTCCGAGTTGGGCGATTTTGAGGGGATTTTCACGATTTGAATTGGGGTAAGTATTTTTTATTCGGATTTGTTCATTATTTATTATTCCAACCTCAATTTTAGTGTTTGATGTATAAATCTAAGTGCAAATATTAGGAATTTGAATAAAACCTTTTCTAAAAAATAAATTGATGATTGAAGGTCGAGTTGAGGTTAAAATTGGATGAAATACATATATTTGGACTCGTACTCAAATGGGTGTTCGAAATTTTTGATGTTGGATGACTTTCGGGAGGCTGTCCGGTTGAATGTTGAGTTAACTTTTTTATTTTTGTTCAAGATCTAAGCTTTATTGTTTGCAGCTGTTTTCTATAGCTTTACTATTATTATTAAGTTATGCTAGATTCGAGCCGTTTGAAGGTTGATTCACGCGGGAAGAGATTTTACAGTACTGATTTGTCTTGTTTGAGGTAGTATATTGTCTAAACTTGTGGGGGATACCCCTTTGGTGCTACCCCTAATTGTTGATTCTATGATATGTAAAGTGACGTGTACATAAGCTCACGAGCATGTATACGGGTACTATGTGTTATTTTTACCGAAAATAAACCGTAGGCTATTATTATGCCTTAATGTGATAATGGACATTATATGAAACGTGTCGAGATCTTTTTATGACTATCTGATCATGATCATTACATTGATTTAGCCATAGTCATGATTTATTATTGGACACCTCCACACTTTTATGATTATTTGTTATGTCCTTAATGCACTATTGTTGAAAGTTGTGAGCTTATATCTTGATGAAACTTTGGCATCATTTTTATGATATTGTGGTACCTGGTATTATTATTTTGTGGTATCTTGGCATGTGTAGACATGTTGATCGGAGTTATTAGGGATGTCAACATGAGGTTTTGTCGTGTGATTTTATCTATTGTTGTGCACGTGGAGCAAAAAAAAGGTGGCGTTGTCTCGGGCTTCCCACGTGGCAAAATAAGGGTGGCTATATGCGCATGTGGTGAAAAGAGGGAGGCATTTCATTGTTATGTGCACATGCTGCAGAATAAGGGTGACATTGTTGATGATGTTAAATGATAGTTTAGAGTGTCATTCTTGTTATTGTGATTGTGTTGAGAAGGGGTCGATATTCTTATTACATAATTGTTTCTAAAAGTTCCCGTTTTGAACTTATATAAGTTAATGGTTGTCTTTGACGTGTTATCGCATGCCTCACCTCTATTTGATGTTTTGTGATCCAAGATGGGTTTTACTACACTTAGTTCTTACTGCACGTTGTAAAAGAATTATTGTTACTGATCCCAGTTATATTTCTATTATCAATTTTCTGTGATATTTTCTTTGAACCTCGTCACTACTCAATCGAGGTTAGTCTTGATACTTACTAGGTACCTATTGTTGTATACTCGAACTACGCTTTTGCATATGTTTTTGCAATTCCAGGTACTTCGGATTGGGCTGATCACCAGTGAGGCATTTTGTACATTGGAGGCTTCAAGGTATTCCTACATGATCTGACTGTAGGCCTCAGAGTCACCCTCTTATTTCATTTCTAATGTTTACGTATTTCAGATAGTACTGTATTTTGAGATATTCTCATGTGTTCAATTAGAGCTCGTGACTCTGTATTATCTAGTTCGAGGAGTTATGTTGAGTATTGCTATTTTGGGCTTGTATTACTTATATTTCCGCATTTATGTTAATTTTTTTCATTTTATCATGATTTTATTATTTTAAATAATGTTAGGTGATCGACTTACCTAGTTTTATAAATTAGGTGCCATCAGGACCCCTACGGAGGGATTTGGGATATGACGCTGCAGTTGAGTTGAAGGAACTGAATGAGTAGCTGCAATAGTTGTTGCATAAGGGGTTCATCAGGCCGAATGTTTCATGTTGAGGTGTGCCCGTGTTGTTTGTGAATTAGAAGGATGGTTCTATGAGGATGTTTACAAATTATCGATAGTTGAATAAGGTCACCATCAAGAACAGTATCCATTGCCTCGCATTGATGAGTTGTTTGATCAGCTTCAGGGTACTAGGGTGTTCTCAAAGATTGATTTCAGGTCGAGTTACCATCAATTGAATATTAGGGCTTCAGACATCCCTAATATAGCTTTCATGACTCACTATTGTCATTTTGGAATTTTTGGTGATGCCTTTTGGTTTGAGTAGTGCTCTAGCAGCTTTCATGTATTTGATGAATAATGTGTTTTAACCTTAATTGGATTCTTTCATTATTTTGTTCATTGATAATATCTTGGTGTATTCCCATAATAGGGAGGAGCATGAGCAACATTTTAGGATTGTGCTTCAAATTTTGAGGAAGAAAAAGTTGTATACTAAGTTCTCCAAGTTCGAGTTGTGATTGGACTCGGTAGCATTCTTGAGCCACGTGGTTTCTAGTTTTGTGATCAAGGTGTACCCGAAGAAGATTGAGGCAATTCAGAGTTGGTCCATGCCTTCTACAGCTACAGAGCACAAGAGTTTCTTGGATTTGGTAGGCTACTTTCATCGCTTTGTGGAAGGATTTTCATTTGTTGCATCTCTATTGACCAAGTTGACTCAGAAGGGCGTTCCTTTCAGATGGTCTGGCGAGTGCGAGTAGAGCTTTTAGAAGCTCAAGACTGCTTTGACTATAGCTCCAGTTTCGATATTGCCCTAAGGTCAAGGATGTATACTGTCTATTGTGATGCTTCGCGTATTAGTCTTAGTGGTGTGTTGATGGACGGTAAGGTGATTGCCTATGCATCGTGCAAGTTGAAGCCTCATAAGAAGAATTATCTGTTTTATGATTTGAAGTTAGCAGCTATTGTGCATTCCCTCAAGATTTAGAATCATTACCTATATGGTGTGTCAAGTGAGGTTTACACTGATCACCGGAGTCTTCAGCATTTGTTCAAACAAAAGGACTTGAATTTGAGGTTGTGTAGGTGGTTGGAGTTATTGAAGGTTTGAAATATCACTATTTTGTATCATCTGGGAAAGGCGAATATGGTAACGAATGTCTTAGTAGGACAGCTGAAAGTATGAGGAGTTAGGCATTTATTTTAGCTTTGGAGAGGCCTTTGGCTATGGATGTTTAGGACTTGACTAATATATTTGTGAGTTTGGATATTTCTCAGCATAGTAGAGTCCTTGCTTGTGTTATTTTGCAGTCGTCCTTGTTTGGGCATATTAAAGCTCGCTAGTGTGATGATCCTTATTTTTTTGTCCTTAAGGATACGGTATTGCAAAGTTGTGTTAAGCAACTTTTGCGACTATAAACAAATTAACTATTTTTGTAGCTTGGCAAGCCGTCCCTTATGGGTTGTTGAAGCCAGGCCCTTTTTGTAGGGAAACTTTCGTACCTATGATTTAGCTTGCTTTCCTGGAGTCTCTTGCTTTGTTCCTTATACTGTGCTATTTCCGGGTTGGGTTTGTGTTCTTAATATGGACGATTTGAGTGAGTTGATTATTAATGAGTCTCCTTGTTCGTGGTATGCTATTTATCCAGGTGCTAAAAAGATGTGTGGTGACTTGAAGAAACATTATTAGAGGTACATGATGAACAAGGACATTGTTGGGCATCTTTCGTTGTAATTAAATTGTCGGTAGGTAAAGTCTGAGTATCAGAAACCATGTGATTTGACTCAAATATTAGTAATACCGGAGTGGAAGCAGGAACACACTATGGATTTTGTGGCAGGTTTGGGACAAACTTTGAGGTGATTCGACGCTTTTTGGGTTATTGTGGACAGACTGACTATGTCTGTGCATTTCATTATGGTCAGAACTTCATACACTTCTGAGAGGATGGCTGAGATCTACATCAGAGAGATTGTCCATTTTCATGGTGTGTTTGTTTCTATCATCATGGATCTGGGCACTCAGTGTACATCGCAGTTATGGAGAGTTGTTCTGCGAGAGTTTGACATGCAGGTGGAGCTGAGTTCGGAATTTCACCCACAAACAGATGGCAACCCAAGCGGACTATTTAGAGCCTTGAGGATATGTTAAGAGACTTTTTTACTAATTTCGGAGGCCAGTAGGATCAGTTTCTACCATGATGGAGATTGCTTACAGTAACAACTACCAGTCTAATATGTAGATGGCTTCAAATGAGGCCTTATATGGGAGACTGTGTTGTTCTTCGGCTGGTTTCTTTAGCCTGTGGAGGATAGGCTTTTGGATATAGATTTGGTTCATGATACTTTGGAGAAGGTGAAAGGAGCGGCTTCATATTACGTACTCCAAGGAGAGTTATGTTTATAGGAAGGTTCATGATCTGCTTTCATGGAGAGTGAGAAGGTTCTCCTTGGAGTTTCTCTTATGAAAGGCGTGATGACATTTGGGATGATGGGAAATTTGAGCCCTCGATGTTTTGGTCCATTTGAGGTTTTAGCGTGATTTGGTGAGGTGGATTACAGACTTGCTTTGCCACCCATCTTGTTGGGAGTTCATCTGATGTTTCATTTTTTCATGCTTTGTATGTACTATGAAGACAAGTCACATTTGTTGGATTTTAGTTTAGTACAGTTGGATAAGAATCTAGCTTATGAAGAAGAGTCGGTGGCCATTATGGATAGACAGGTTTGGAAGTTAAGGTCAAAAGAGATTTCACCAATGAAAATTCACTTGAGAGGTCAACTGGTCAAGAAGTAACTTGGGAGACTGAGGATGATATGTGGAGAAGATATCCTTATCTTTCTTGGCAATCCAGGTATGATTCTAAATTTGTTTGAGGATGAAGGTTTGTTTGAGAGAGGGAGAACATAATGACCCGGCAAGTCGTTTTGTGTATTTGACCCCTATTTTCCAATTTGATGCTTCATTGATATTTGTTTGTTGTTTTGGTACTTGAGGAGATGGTTGGTTTATCTTCAGGAAGGTCTAAGAGTGTTTTGAAATACTTAGTTCTAGTTTGGAAAGCTTAAGTTGCTAGGGTTGACCAAGGTTTGACTTTTGACTAGACGGCCTCGAATTGGTGATTTGATGGTTCCAATAGATTTTTACGGTCATTTTGGACTTAGGCATATGTTTGAATTTGGATTTGGAAGTTCTTATAAGGTTTTGGATCTACTTGCCAAAAGATGGTGTTTTGAAGGTTTGGAGAGTTTATAGATTTGATTGGGAATTGGCTGTGATATTATCGGACTACGATTGGTGCTTCGGGACCTTGGATAAGTTCATTTAGTAGTTTGGGCCTTGGGTGCAACGTTTGTTAGAATCCTAAATGTTTAGGTAAGATTCGGGCGTGTTTGGTGAAGTTAAAACGTTTGGAAGTTAATAGATGGGTTTTGATCTTCGATTCTCGGTTTTGATGTTGTTTGTGATATTTTGAGCATGTACATTGTTAAACACTTGTTTTTATATAATTAAGTAATTAATGTTGTTAATTAGCAATTTAGGAACTATATAATTACAAATACATACTATCTGTACTGTTTACTATTTTTGGAACTATTAAAATAATTTCATATGAATCCGAAATTAGTGTAGTAAATAGGAAAATATGATATTTAGTAATTAATTAACTAATTACAGTAATTAGTAGTGTAATTTTTATTATAATTCTTATTACATTTTATTGGAATTATTTGATTTTAATTAATTTAATTTTTAGAAGGATAAATTCCAAATGGTTACATTTGCAATTGTGAAATTGATCACAAAATAGCTACTTCTTAAACTAAAATCAGCCCAATACCCAAGCCCAAACAATATTTGATCCAATCCAAACAACCCTTCAATCCTTATTGGCAATCCGAGTCACTCTTCCTAAGCCAATCTAAGCTTGCACGTCACTTGCCGTACTCACTCACAAAACAAATACACTTAATCTTGATTGTCGATCCATACCATCAACGGACCAGATATATTCTCGTTTTACTCCTTATTTTAAACCCCTATCAGATATTAGGTCAACCATTGCATTACAAAGATCCAACGGCCATCATTTTTTCTCATGAAAACCTTTTATTAATTCTAAATCTTCATATAATCTGAGACGTTGATCAAAAGATCCAACGACTCCCGTTCCATCTCTCATTCTTAACCTTGGAAGACCAGCCCCAATTCCCCAGACCCTAAATCATTTCTATCTAGACCAGCCACCTCTCCTTTCCCCTTTCCACTCTATTCTCTCAACTCGCATCACCCTAATCAATCAAAAAAACCTTGCACAAATTCTTGCAATATCTCAAATCACCCATGAAATCATTCCCTTTGCCTCTTGAATTCGCGAATCTCGCCGGTTTCTTCCCATATCATCTCTCAAATTTGAAAATTACTAAATCCGAAACCCTAGACCAAATGATGCAAGGTCAAGTCTTTAGAAATCTCACTTGACCTCTGGACATTGAGGCTCTTACCTGATGGAGTTTGCCTTCAACAGTCAAAAATTTCCCCCTCTCGAATAAAATCCCTACTGATTTCCTTTGTCTTCTTAGATTTTCACGGGATTATGCTCACATCACTACCCCTTCGTCACTCTTCACTACCGAGTTTGATTTTTGTTGAACCTAAGGCAATGAATTCCACTATAAAATGGGCTTTCAATGCTCTCACCTAATAGACCTAACACAAGATACACATGAAATCACTAAAAATAGAGAAATATCAAATTTTGTTTTGAGTAGTAAAAAATCAAGCTAGGGTTTTCTAACTAGCTCCTTATTTCTTTCTGATTCTGAGCTCTACACTGGTTAGAGTTTGAGTTCTTGATTTCTAAGTGGCTAACTAATATCCTTGTTTGGTTTGCTGCTAAAAGGAAGGTTAGTGAGTCTCGACCCTTCCTCTCATTTGACTGTTTAGCTAAAATTATGCCTTCTCTGTTATCTTTTGTTAATTAACTCTACTCACGATGTGTTGTTATTTGTTTATAATTGATTATCTTTGATCATAATGTGTTGTTATTAGTTCATTATTGACATTATGCTTTGGTATTGTTTCCATTAATGATCCGAAACTAAACCAATATTAATCGACCACTGTAATGTAATGTGTTATTAACAAAGAACCTTATTGATTATGTACATCTGCTTTGACCTTAAACTACACTGACGATTTTTCTATGGTTCTCATGCTTATTGTGACGACCCGGCCAGTCGTCTCGTGGGTTACTGCTCCGTCTTCCCCATTTTCTGTCTCGTTATGTTTCGTTATCTGTGGTTTACGTGACCAAGTTGAGTAGTTGCGTACGGAGTGAATTGGGTAAGAAATGAGACATTTACTCTCTTTCAAGAAGGGTTAAATCGAAAAAATCAACCGGATGTTGACTTATGAGTTAGGAAGCTCGGGTGTGAGTTCCGATGGTTCGGTTAGTTTCGGGAGGTGATTTATGACTTAGGAGTGTGATCGAAAATAGTTTTGGAGGTCCAGTGTAGAACTAGGCTTGAATTGGTAAAGTTAGAATTTGGCGATTTTCGGTTGATAGGTGAAATTTTGATCCGAGGGTCGGAATGAATTTCCGAAAGTCGATGTAGCTTCGATATGTGATTTAGGACTTGCGTGCAAAATTTCGGGTCATTCGGACAAGGTTTGGTTGGGTTTAGATCAACATAGCGATTTAGAGGATTTTGAAATCCTTAGGGTTGAATCCGACTCGAATTGGGCGTTGAGAGGTTGTTTGAGCGTTTCGAAGGTTGGAAAAAGTTTGAATGATGTTATGGACTATGTTGGCATGTTTGGTTGAGATTCCAGAGGCTTCGGGTAAGTTTTGGGTGGTTAAACGGACTAATTCATCGTTGGAAAAGAAAGTTGCAGCAAAACCAGGTGTCGAGAATGCGGTCGCATTTCTCTAATGCGGACCGCATATCTCTCCAAGAGGTCGCAAACCCAGGCAGGTTCCTGGGCAAAGTTCATGTAAGAAATGCGGTAGGATATGCGGACCGCATATCTAACATGCGGACCGCATATCTGACATCGAGACCGCAATTGAGACAGAAAACTGAACAAAATGTAATGCCAAAAATGCGGTCAGAAATGTGGTCGCATTTCTGAAAGGCGGACCGCATTTCAGCATGCTGAGACCGCATACAGGGACAGAGTGTTTGGACAAAATCTACGTCAAGAATGCGGTCGAAATGCGGACCGCTCCTGAAATGCGGACCGCAAACGAAGCTTCATGTTGAAATTGCGGTGAAGGTTAGGGCCACTTTTGCGGTCGCCACGTCTAATATGCGAACCGCATATCTGTTCTACGACAGATATGTAATCGCTTATAAGACCGGACAGGGGTGTTTTTGTCCCTATTTTTGACCCCTTTATAAATAGAAATTAGTGCCCATTTGCCATGCAAAGCCACTTTCCGTTACCCACAAAGAGAAACACCTCCAAACACCATAGAATCACAGCAAATCAAACTTAAAATCATATCCAAAGGACATTTTTTTCGACAAATTCTCAAGAGGAGGAGATTTGACCATCTTGAACATTGTTGGAGCTATAGAGATCGGGTTGACGCAATTGTTGAGGCAATTCTTGGAAGATTTCCAAGGAAAAACATCGGGGTAAGTGTTCTTGACTTAATCTTGGTCAAAATTACCCAAGCCTACTGCTATTCTAGCTTGTAATTGTGATTAAGTTGGGAAAGTTGTGGAAAAACCCTTAAGTTTATATTTTAAGACTTGGAGGTCGAACCGATGTCGAAATTCGATAAATCTTGTATGGTTGAACTCGTGGAAAGATAGGAACCCGTTGAGGTGAAAAATTACTGAATTTCGAAAAAGTGGGCTCGGGGCTCGTGTTTTGCTAATTTTGGGATTTCTTAGTATTTATTGATTGTTTTCGAGTGGGCTTTGTTCCCTCAACATATTGTGACGTAATTGTTCTGAATTTGGATAGATTCGACGCATCGTGTGCTAGAAATTTAGCCGGTTTGAGGTGAGTAGTGATTGTAAATGATGTCCTGAGGGTTCGAAACCCCAGATTTGCAAACCGTAGTGCTAAATTGAAGTGAGGCACACGCTCGATGATGAGCGTGGGGTCGTTTATTACTGGGACTATGACTTGGTCCGTCCCGATTGATGATTTTTACTACATATTTGATTGAAACCTATTTGACGTCATCATGTATTTGGGCTGATTGCCATATTTGGGCCTCGTGCCAATTGTTTGAACCCTTCGTATCACTATTTCCTCACTAATTGTACTTATTACTTGAACTCAATCATGTTGTTTCCACTGTTGTACAAATCAGCCACTCTTTTCTCAGTTTTGAAATTAACACAATATTTGAAATGATGTTTGGGCTTAGAACTACTATTTTACTATGCCCGAGGGGCTTGTGATGATTTTCTGACTGAGTGCGGCCAAGGGCAAGGTGTGAGGTTTTACTGAGTGATATGAGGCCGAGGGCCTGAGATACTGTATATACGCCACGAGGCGGCTTGATTGATATGAGGCTGAGGGCCTAGATGTATGCCACGAGGTGGCTTGATATAGCGCTTGGGCCATCAAGGGCCCCTCCCGGAGTCTGTACACCTCCAGTGAGCGCAGGGTACCCAGAGATAATACAAATGGTAACAATGACAACTGTAGGTTACGGTTGGTAACAATGACAACTGGTAACCAGAGAGTAACAATGCCCGGTAACCAGAGATATTATAGTTGGTAACAATAACAACTTTAGGTTACAGTTGGTAACAATGACAACTGGAAACCAGAGATAATACAGTTGGTAACAATGACAACTGGTAACCAGAGGAAGATTTTTAAATGATTTATTCTGATTTATTGTTTTCAAATAATGATTTACTACTTCATTATGCATTGCCTTGTGTTTTACGTGTTTCCTTACTTTCACTCATTATTTATATGTGCTACTCACTGAGTTGGGAGTACTCACATTACTCCCTACACCATGTGTGCAGATTCAGGCGTTATGGATTCTGCTCCAAGGCATTGACTACGATTGTCAGAGCGGTGACTCAGAGACTACGAGGTAGTTGTTGGCGTCCGCAGCCTCGTATCTCTTTATATTGTTATTTCCACTTTCTTCACACAATTGTGCCAGAGATATTGTAGTAGTAATCTTGTTATTAGGATTTCATTAGTTGCTCATGACTTTGTGACAACCCAGTTTCGGGCTGTTGTTGGGATGGTTCACTATGTTCTTTCCGCAAATGACTGCTATTAAACTGTGTTGTGTTGTCTCTTGATAAATTTATTGCTTAAAATGAGTTATGGTTCGAATTGGCTGTCCTTGTCTTCACGAGAGGCGCCATCACGACCGGGTTTAGGATTCGGAAAGAGACAACTTTGTATTAGAGCCAGGTTACGTAGGTCTCACGAGTCATGAGCGGGTTTAGCAGAGTCTCGCAGATCGGTACGGAGACGTCTGTACTTATTTTCGAGAGGCTGCAGAACCTTTTTAGGAAAATTCCATATTCTTGAAATTCTTGTCGTGCGAACTTTTTGATCCGAGTACTAAAACATCTGCTATCCTGTTCTCTCACAGATGGTGAGGCCGCGAACTACTGGACGAGGTGGACGACCACCAGTACCACCCAGTGAGGCCACCAGAGGCCGTGGACGCGGTCGTGGTCGTGGTAGAGGCAGAGCGGCAAGGGCAGCATCTGTTGATCCACCAGCTGCCCCAGCTCAAGAACAGGCTCCAGCAGCACCAGTTCAGGCACCAGCTGTGCCTATCGCTATTCCAGGTCTTCAGGAGACCTTGGCTCAGATATTATCTGTTTGCACTGGCCTGGCTCAGGCGGTTTCAGCCACCACAGTCGCCACTACTTCACAGGCCGGGGGAGGCAATCAGACTCCAGTTGCCCGTACGCCTGAGCAGGTAGTGCAGGGAGTTGAGATGCCGGGGGCACCTCCAGCCCAGCCAGTTGCACCAGCCAAGGAATTCATAGTACCAGCTATGCCAGATGACGAGCAGCATCGTCTTGAGAAGTTTGGCAGACTCCAGCCTCCGTCTTTCAGTGGTGCTGAGGGCGAGGATGCCCAGGGTTTTCTTGACAAGTGTCAGCGAATGCTCCGGACAGCCGAGATTCTTGAGTCTAGTGGTGTGACATTCACCACCTTCCAGTTTACGGGAGCTGCCTTTAATTGGTGGGAGGCGTATGAGAGGCGTAGGCCGGTTGATGCAGCGCCCCTTACTTGGCAACAATTCTCAGCTCTTTTCTTGGAGAAGTATGTGCCGCAGTCTCGCAGAGAGGAGCTGCGCAGACAGTTTGAATGGCTGCGATAGGGGGATATGACTGTGTCGCAATATGAGTCAAGATTTTCTGAGTTGGCTCGACATGCTATCTGGATGGTACTGTGGTTGACATAGCTCGCGAGATTGAGACGGTTCACCGTCAGGAGCGAGAGGAGAGAGAGGCTAAGAGGCCTCGAGGACCGGGTAGTTACATTGGTACTCCTTCGAGAGGCTAGTTTCAGCAGGGTAGAGCCCGTTCCTCCAGACCTGCTCAGCCAGCCCGTCCAGAATACCGTGTGGCATCTGCAAGTCGTGGTCATCATGGGTTGCAGCACGGCTAGTCGTCACTCAGTGCCCTTCCAGCTCATGCTCCGTCGGCCCAGGGTCCTCCTAGTCTAAGTGCATCTGCTAGAGCACCAGGGACTTGTTATGATTGTGGCGAGATGGGCCACATGTGGAGGCAATGTCCTCATCGTGGTGCTAGACCATTCCAGTAGAGGGGTCAGCCCTCGACTTCTGCTCCAGTTACCTTACTGCCCGCCTAGCCAGCTAGGGGTGGAGGTCAGGCAGCCAGAGGTCGCCCTAGAGGGGGAGGTCGAGCAGGCAGTGGCCAGGCTCGATTTTATGCTATCCCAGGCAGGACAGATGCCAGTGCTTCAGACGCCGTTATTACATGTATTGTTTCAGTCTACCACAAAGATGCCTCTGTATTATTTGATCCCGGATCCACCTATTCGTATGTGTCCTCATATTTTGCTCAATATTTGGGTATGCCCCCGGAGTTTCTTGCTTTACTTGTTTATATGTCTACCCCGGTGGGCGATACTGTTGTTGTGGACCGTGTGTACCGGTCGTGTATAGTGACTATTGGGGGTCTGGAGACCCGAGTGGACCTATTGCTACTAAACATGGTAGATTTCGATGTCATTTTGGGCATGGATTGGCTATCTCCATGTCGTGCTATTTTAGACTGTCATGCTAAGATAGTTACTATGGCTATGCTGGGTGTGCCGCGGATAGAGTGGCGTGGCGTGACTGATTATATTCCTAGTAGGGTGATATCATACTTTAAAGCCTAGCGTATGGTTGGGAAGGGTTGCTTGCATACCTAGCGTTTGTGAGAGATGTTGGAGTTGAGACTCCAAGCATCAATTCTGTTCCAGTTGTGAGGGATTTTCCCGATGTATTTCCCGCAGACATGCCGGGCATGCCACCGGAGAGGGATATTGATTTTGGCATTGACCTGGTGCTGGGCACTCAGCCCATTTCTATTTTGCCGTATCGTATGGCACCAGCAGAGTTGAAAGAATTAAAGGAGCAACTTCAGGAACTCCTAGATAAGGGGTTCATTCGGCCTAGTGTGTCACCTTGGGGTGCATCGGTTCTATTTGTGAAAAAGAAGGATGGCACGATGAGAATGTGCATCGATGTAATTGAACAAGGTAACAATCAAGAACAAATATCCTTTGCCTCGCATCGATAATTTATTTGACTAGCTTCAGGGAGCACGAGTGTTCTCTAAGATTGATCTCCGTTCAGGATATCACAAGTTAAAGATCGGGGATGCAGATATTCTTAAGACTGCTTTCCAGAGTAGATATGGCCACTATGAGTTTCTTGTCATGTCTTTCGGGCTAACCAATGCCCCAGCAGCGTTCATGCAGTTAATGAACAATGTATTTCGGCCTTATCTGGATTCGTTCGTGGTGGTATTCATTGATGATATTCTGGTGTACTCGCGTAATCAGGAAGAGCACGCAGAACATTTGCGAGTTGTATTACAGAGATTGAGGGAGGAGAAGCTTTATGAAAATTCTCTAAGTGCGAGTTTTGGCTCAATTCAGTGGCTTTCTTGGGACACGTGGTGTCCAGCGAGGGTATACAGGTTGATCCAAAGAAGATAGAGGCGGTCCAGAGTTGGCCTAGACCGTCCTCAGTCACAGAGATTCGTAGGCTATTATCGCCGGTTTGTTCAGGGATTCTCATCCATCGCATCACCCTTGACCAAATTGACTCAAAAGGGTGTTCCATATGTGTTGTCGGACAAGTGCGAGGAGAGCTTTCAGAAGCTCAAGACAGCATTGACCACAGCTCCAGTATTGGTTCTACCATCAGCCTCGGGTTCGTATACTGTATATTGTGATGCCTCAAGAATTGGGGTCGGTTGTGTATTAATGCAGGAGGGTAGAGTTATTGCTTATGCTTCTCGTCAGTTGAAGCCTCATGAGAAGAACTACCCCGTGCATGATTTGGAGCTGGCTGCCATAGTTCATGCTTAAAAAATTTGGAGGCATTACTTATACGGCGCATCTTGTGAGGTGTTCACTGATCATCGTAGCCTTTAACATTTGTTCAAGCAGAAGGATCTAAATTTGAGGCAGCGGCGATGGCTAGAATTTCTCAAGGATTACGATATTACTATACTATACCATCCGGGAAAGGCCAACGTAGTGGCCGATGCTTTGAGCCGAAAGGCAGTGAGCATGGGGAGTTTGGCATACATTCCAGTTGCAGAGAGACCTTTCGTGGTCGATGTCCAGACCTTGGCCAATAGGTTCGTGAGATTAGACATCTCGGAATCCAATAGGGTGTTGGCTTGCGTTGTTTCTCGGTCTTCATTATACGATCGCATCAGGGAGCGTCAGCATGACGATCCCCATTTTCCTGTCCTTAAGGACAGAGTTCAGCATAATGATGCTAAGGATGTGACCATCGGCGACGATGGAGTGTTGAGGATGCAGGGCCGAATTTGTGTACCCAATGTGGATGGGCTCCGAGAGTTGATTCTGGAGGAGGCCCATAGCTCACGGTATTCCATTCATCCGGGTGCCGCAAAGATGTACCAGGATTTGAAGCAACATTATTGGTGGAGAAGGATGAAGAAGGATATTGTGGGATTCGTAGCTCGGTGTCTCAACTGTCAGCAAGTAAAATATGAACATCAGAGGTCGAGTGGTTTGCTTCAGCAGATAGCTATTCCCGAGTGGAAATGGGAGCGGATCACTATGGACTTTGTTGTTGGACTCCCACGGACTTTGTAAAAGTTCGATGCTATTTGGGTGATTGTGGATCGGCTGACCAAGTCCGCGCACTTCATTCTTGTGTGTACTACCTATTCTTCAGAACGGTTGGCAAGGATTTATATCCGAGAGATTGTCCGGCTGCATGGTGTTCCAGTTTCTATCATTTCAGATAGAGGTACGTAGTTCACTTCGCAATTCTGGAAAGCCTTTCAGAGGGAGTTGGGTACTCAGGTGGAATTGAGCACAACATTTCATCCTTAGACAGATGAGCAGTCAGAACGTACCATTCAGATATTGGAGGACATGTTGCGTGCATGTGTTGTTGATTTCGGAGGTTCATGGGATGAATTTCTACCGCCTGCAGAGTTCGTTTATAACAACAGCTACCAGTCAAGTATTCAGATGGCTCCGTATGAGGCTCTGTATGGGAGGCGGTGTAGATCTCCGGTTGGTTGGTTCGAGCCCGGCGAAGCTAGGCTATTGGGGACTGACTTGGTTCAGGATTCTTTAGAGAAGGTGAAAACAATCCAGGAGAGGCTCTGTACAGCACAATCGAGGCAAAAGAGTTATGCCGATAGGAAGGTTCGAGATGTGTCTTACATGGTTGGCGAGAAGGTCTTGCTGAAGGTTTCGCCCATGAAAGGTGTTATGAGATTCGGGAAGAAAGGGAAATTAAGTCCTCGGTTCATTGGGCCGTTTGAAGTACTTCGGAGAATCGGGGAGGTGGCTTATGAGCTTGCTTTGC